>QXCR01000068.1:0-181544 GCA_004380135.1 Stemphylium vesicarium
GGGGGGGGGAGGGGGCTGGAGCTTGAGTATGAGTTTATTGCTGTGATGATGGGCATAGGTTCTACATCCTTGGCAACTTTACATCACTACTACCATTTTTCAAAGTTCTTTGGGCTTATTCACCCAGCTGTTCATAGGTTTTAGAACTGACGGGAAAGGAAGCTTAATTTAGAGTAAAGTCAAGACGGAAGCATTGTAGAAGAGTTGTGACATCACTACGGCGCGTAGTGGATGTGAACGCTCCACTGATGGGGAAAGAACCTCAAATCCTGGGCGGGTCAATACGTTCGTGAATGGCGGTATGCTGCTGCTTTATTGGAAGGATCTTGGCCTGGAAGCTTGTGAGAGCTTGTGCATACTAAACTCTGGGCTACATGCAGCTCCTACCCAAATTAGAGCCAGTTGTACGCCGCTCCATAACGAAGGCACCTCTTAGTTGCCTTATTGAAGGGTGTCGGCCGAGTTTTGTGGCTGAGAGAATCCTTCGTGCACATTGATGGCATGGTACGGGCCGCCGGCAGGAATACTGCGTATGTTCTCGCACTCGGGACCGAAGCTACGCATGATAAGTGGGATTCTCCAGCCGGTGGCCCGCAGCCGATAAGACGGAGATCCTGAAGGAGTCTGCAACTTCTACCCCACAAAATGCTTCTAACCGCTCGGTCTCTTTTGCGGGTTCCGGTATGATATCCGGGCCTTGTACCTCAGAAACACTATTGCTAAGAAGTATTGAATCTTGCGCGATGGCACTGTTCACCTCCGTAAGGCACTCTCAAGACTTCTTATTCCTCGTGAGACCCAAATAGGAAGGTGTCCTTCATGTAAGGCGCAGTGCGGTAGAGGGTGTGTAGTAAAGACTTGACTCATCTGGCTACGTGATCGATACCCAGGATCAGTTGCCGTATCAGTCTACGTACCTGCATGTTAGCCTAAGTGGTGAAGTACTTACCTCCATTTGGTAAAGTGGCTCGGGCGTGGGAGATGTAAGCTTATGCAAGCCACCACCCTCCATCTACACAGCTAGCCATACCATGCAGCAGCGCAACGGCGGAGCTGTAGGGTTATGGACCGACGTAAGCGCTGGGTGCGATTGCATCCTTGGCATGGGTGGAGTTTCGACGATCAGGGAAGGTCCTTTTACTAGGATGCGATGATCTTCACAGGGACTTAGATACGAGGAGATCACGGGAGATCAGACGTCGGAGGCTAGATCGCCCTGGCAGTGACTAGTGCTACACTGTCGCATGCTCGAGCAATAGTATTGGTTTTGACAGCCATACGTGCCCATCCTGAGCGGTGGTAGAAGGATGAAGGCTTTCACAAGCTGCTCGCTGACGACACGGCGATAAAACGAAAGTCCAAATGATTATTCGCTTAATAGCGGCAGCGGCAACGTACGTCGCTCTGCTCACATGAGATAATCGTAGGACCCGAGAGCATTTCCTTGTTGCGTGTGCTTTGTTTTCTCGAGTATGGGTAGTGTCGAGCAGCAGGTACAAACTTGATCTACGTCTCCCCTTTTGGCGTGGGTGACATATCGAGGAGCCAGTCCACAATTTTGTAGGTGAACGCACTCGCATGATACCAGTTAACCCTAAAGTGTCGGGATTAAACGATGGCCTATTACGGTTGTCTGCTCCGTGGTACTATGAGCTGGGAGATTAGACACTCTTTGTCTACAGACATCTCGTTTGGTCCTGGTCAAAACTCGAGCCATGGTATCGCATTGTTACACGTCTTTGTGGGAGAGCGCGAGGATGATTGGAAGGACTGGGCGTTGAAAGAGAGGTTCTCTAGCGTCCTGCTGATCGCCGGCTGGTGGTGCTGGGAAAGATGGAAGTGCCGTAGGCGGGTAGGCTGAGCTGGGGAGCACGTGCGCGCGGCTAAACTCGGCGCTGACAATCTTCCGCACCCGCGGACGGCGCACTTGATCCCACTGTTCTCTGCAACACCGCCATTGCACCAAGGCCTTCCGCCCTCGACAGCCCTACCGACTGGGGACACGGCTGGTAGGTCCCTTTAGTGAGCGGAGCTTCTCACTTAAAAGGCAGGAGGAGGTTCACCACGGCGGCGAGCGCTCGCCGATGGCGTAGTGATCGGCAAGACGCCTTCCGTGCAGGACCCGCGTTCGCCCTGGGAAGGCTTGGAGGATCGTGCCTTTGCAGCCTTTCATCTGCGTCGGAAGCACGCAACGTTGCCACGGCTCATCAGTCTGATATACACCCCTCTGCGCCGCTATCTTGTGGATCAGATCTGAATCCCCGGTCTGGCGTGCGGAAAGTGTGCGAACGCCAATCCCCTAATGGCGATTTGGTCATCGCCTCTTGCGCTACCTGATGTATCTCGCTTCGCCAATAGCACAACTCGCCAACTTCCTTTCGTCTTATCGGAGGTGTGGCTAAGGGTCGGGTTGGGTATATTGGTCTGCATCGTACTAACCCCCAAAGAAGGAGGTGGTTTCAGCAGTTGCGTGCTTTTAAGCTTATTGCTAGCGGGCCTTGGGTGGTAAGTCGATGGGGGCACCATGGCTGCAGATGACAGCAATCGAATGTCGCATGTGTTCGATTGACCGGGAGATTTAGGGGACTTTGCGGTGTCACCTCGCAGTTATGCCAGAGGCTTGATGCTCCATCGCTCCATGAGGAAGGCCATTAAGCTGAATTCGCCAAGTCCGGGAAATAAGGTTACGCCTAGATCTTTGATTGGTTGGAGCTGGAATAACATCCCCTACTCGCCTAAAACGGAATCGGTGAGCTCGAATGCAGCTGCCGGAGGCCAACGACGCAGACGACTCTGCTGGTAATTTGGCCACAGCCTATCATCAGAGTGTTCCAGCCAAGTTTGAGATCCTTGAGGATATCAGGAAGTTGGTAAGAATTCCAGGCCTCACATGTGCTCATACACGATGCTCCCTTTACGTCAACTTCACCTGTCCATCTCAGCATATCAAAGCTTGGCCTAGTCGCAAGCGCTATTGCAAGTTTATCTAGTCTTTTTCTATCGCGTAGCACGTAGCTACGGGTACCTCGGCATATGGCCGTCCATGTTTTCTGCCAGCACATTGGCGGCTCGTCCCGCGCCCTTGTCTGCTATGGTCAGGGCGCAAAAAGAACATACATGTAACTGGCCTATCTCGCTGAGGCTTGACTGGCTTTACCATCCACGTTGATTGGGATTGTGGAACTTCGACTAGGAGACAAAGCCCTGGTGCCATACTTGAAGAGCCCCTGGTGGCAATCCTGCATGAAACAGCTTCATTTGACAGTCGGCGTACCACTGATCCACTCATCCTCTCTTCACTCCGCTATCAGGATTCCGACAAGGATTATCGCCGCTGCAGATCGATTAGTCCCACGTCCAATCGCAACACAGCACCAGCCTTCTACGTTGAATCTTGACGCGACCTTGTCCACGGCTCTAACCAAGTAAGCGATTTTAATATAATCAGCAGCATGCCAAGATGCGACATCTGACCTTCTACTAACAGCCAGGTATCCTCCTCCTAGTCATTCCACCCGTTCTATCATCGCCTCCGCCGTGGCTTGGAAGGAAGTAGTGCCGGAACACACTGTAGCACCTCCCAAACTAGGCATCGAAGGTCTACCAACGCCATCTTAGGCCGCTTTAGCGACTAACAGCATCTCCTACCGTGGTGTAGGCACTTCGGTCTTGCACAGAATCGCCTTCTCGGTGGCTAATAATCCTTATTGGAAGGTGGATTCGCGTCTTGTCCCAACATCAGGCTGCGGAATACATATATATAAAGACCACAGAACTCTCTCTCTAAACTCCAGACAACGAGCGCAGCAACACTCAGTCCGTCATTCAGCAGTCTCATCGACCTTCACTCCATCGACTTCGTTGTTTGACCAATATTCAATATGAAGCTCTCACTTCTCCTCGCCCTTCTGCCAGTGGCTCTTGCCCTGCCTGCGCCAGTCATCCTTCCCCGTGCTGGCTCTCCTATCCCAGGGAGATACATCGTCAAGATGAAGAACGAGAACCTCCAAGGCCTCATCGACACTGCTCTCAAGCTCATCAAGAAGGACCCTAAGCACGTCTACAAGTTCGGTGGCTTTGGTGGCTTCTCTGCTGATCTTGCTGACGACATTGTTGAACTGCTCCGCAACCTGCCTGGTGTCGACTACATTGAGCAAGACGCCGTCGTCACGGCAGACTTTGCGAAGGCCGATGCTATCGAGAAGAGGGCCTATGTTACCCAGTCTTCTGCCACTTGGGGTCTTGGTCGCATCTCGCACCAGAACCGTGGTACAACCTCGTACACATATGACAACTCCGCCGGTGAAGGCACTTGCGCTTACATCATCGACACTGGTATCTACACTGCCCACCCTGAATTTGAGGGCCGTGCCACCTTCCTCGCCAACTACGCGGACAGCTCCAACACTGACGGCAATGTAAGTGATCACGTGGCTCAAGCTCATCATGTAGCATTTACTGACTTCTCTAGGGTCACGGCACCCACTGTGCCGGTACTGTCGGCTCCAAGTCCTACGGTGTAGCCAAGAAGACCAAGCTCTACGCTGTCAAGGTTCTCGATGCCAGTGGCTCGGTACGTGGAAATCACTCCGTTCTTTTTTTCAAGTTGCTAACCGCCGCATGAAGGGTACCAACTCTGGTGTTATCGCAGGTATCAACTTTGTCGCCAACGATGCCGCGACCCGAAGCTGCCCCAAGGGTGCTGTCGCTAACATGTCCCTCGGTGGCAGTCGCTCTTCTGCTGTCAACTCTGCTGCTGCCAACGCTGTCCGTGCTGGTGTCTTCATGGCCGTTGCTGCCGGTAACGAGGGCGTGGACGCCATTAACTCTTCTCCTGCCTCGGAGCCCACCGTCTTCACTGTCGGTGCCACTGACAGCTCTGACCGCCTGGCTTCCTTCTCCAACTACGGCTCGGTTGTTGACATTCTTGCTCCCGGTGTTTCTATCCTTTCTACCTGGAACAACGGTGGCACCGTAAGTTTGATCCAATTATCGATCATATATCGAAAGCTGACAATGCAAAGAACACCATCTCCGGAACTTCCATGGCTGCTCCTCACGTTGCTGGTCTCGGTGCCTACCTTTTGGCTCTCGAGGGCGCCAAGACCCCTGCTGCTCTTTCTTCTCGTATCCAGAGCCTGTCTCTCAAGAACAAGATCACCGGTGTCCCATCCAGCACCGTGAACTACCTCGCTTTCAACGGAAACCCCAGCGGTTAAACAGCCAACTCGTTGATTGGTTTTTGCGAGCATGTTTCTCATTACTGTCGATCCAGGCACGAACTTATAGAGGTGGAAGAATTCTTTCTATCTTTTCTTACGAAATTATGATGGCTGCTGCTGCATATGAGGCGAGTGTTGCATTGTTCTTTGGAGGCCAGTAGCTTTTATGAGAATACATGATGTTCATCAAATTTATTTTGGTAGCTCTGGATCGCAAAGTCTCGTGACTACAACAAATTTTCACAAAACAGCGACTGGTAACTACGAACGGCACAGGGAGACATCAAGCGGAGTCTCGTCTCAACAGCCTGCGAGCCCAAGGACGAATGCGACGCACACAGTCTTTGCACTACCATGATTAACTTATTTGCGACAATGGCTTATCTCACAGCCCAGATTGTTTCGCCGCCACCGATGCCTACGTTTCACATCGTACCATACATTTCGTCTTTGGACGTCCTGACTAAGGTTCTCTACCGCAGGTGGTGTGGACGCGCCGTTACGATGGTGCAGTAGTATGACAGCGCCGCGTCGACTGGTCTTGCATAGCTCTCATGCAGGGTCTGCTGAGGCGTCTAGCACTCTAGGCTAGAGAGACATGAGGATTTTCGGAAAGCTATGCACGCCTCGCCGGAACCATGGTCATGCTCTGTTGATTGCAACCAGCTGAATACGCCCCGCACGTCAGCTCTGGGTCCGCGAGTTACAAGGCCATCTCCTCATCGCCAGCCATGAGATCGCTTCACATATCAATATGGAGGTATTGCGGTTGTGGCTTGCAACTGCCATCTTTTTCCAGTGTCGGCGCACAGACCTGGGAAAGGGGTGTCATCGGACACGCGCCGCAAGACTCAACTACCACTGCCTGCGACACACCGATCCTCGCAAATGACCCAATGAACAATGCAGTTCAAACCAGATACTGAGAGCCTTCTTTCGCTCAGTCTTCTGAGGATCTCATAACAATCTGACCGCCGCCAAAGCTCGCGAGCCCTGCATCACGGTACCGATGACGTACCTGCGCGACAAGCTTTAATCTAGCCTTCAGCCACAATGCGGAGTAGCCACGGCCGAGACACCTATTACTGATGGAATACAGTGGGGGGGAAAGCTACGGAATATGCCAAACAATTGTCGCATCTTTTGCCAGGAATGAAGCTTCTGGGTGCGTAATTCTCTGAGCGGTTTGCCGCCTCCGATCACGCTTCGCGCGTCGCAGTTGACGCCACGACTCACGTGGCCAGTCTACATCCATGACAAACTTCGGTTGCCTGCTTCGCATCAGACACGAGATATTCAAAGATGGTACATCAGCGCGTATCAATTTCCAGGATCTAGAGTGTGTGGGATGGCAGCCCTGTCTTTGCCTACCCGCATGTGAGCGAGCATTAGCTGTTCCTCACAATATGGAACAATATCGAAGGCATCAACCAGCCAAGCTTATTCCTCTCATGTTAGAGTATACATCGCATCTACGAAACGATGCGGCCGAGAAGGACGGGACAGACCACTTCACCTCGAATGATCATCCTCAACGCGCATACACTTTTCGCTGTACGAACGATCGTCGACACTTACGACTGTCGCTACTGCTTTGCTTGTCTGTGACAAGAAGAACCCTATATGCGAGAAACACTCCAAGGCGTAATAAATCGAAAATATCCATCTGTGGAGCTAAAAAAATAAATATATATAGCCGATCCGCTGCACCTGACACGAATGAACACTGTCTGGCACTCACATGCGACGCCTTCATCGATCAAGGAACATGTGCTTTTGACCATTGCGACGAGATCGGTCACCGCTCTGGGGGACATACATCCCAGCCAACTAATTTGATCCCACTTTTAATGCCCCTCCGCGGGAATGTGCGGCCTTATTCCTGTCAGGTGGCAAACCTCAATGGTTCTCAAACAATAATCGAAATGTTGGCTCGCCGAAGTTGATCTTACCTTGTCGGGTCTCCTTTGATTTGCTGACGATTTTTGAGATCCTCGCTGCGCCGGATCAACGTGCCAGGCGCAGCCAGCATATGATGCCATAACCAGAGCCAACTCCTTCAGATCACCGACTCTCTGTTGGCAAAGGGAGCCGCCCGTTTGACTTTGATTAGCATTACTCAATCCTGACGGAATAGCAAGGCTGACATATAGGTGCACGAGCCAATGCTTCTCGCTAGGCATAACTTCGCCGCCTAAGAGTGCGCCGCCCTCGGTCACACAGTGCGTACAACTGCATGTATCTGAGAATACATAACCCTCTCGTGCAGGGTGGAAGACAAACCACTGCTTGGATCAGATATCCCAACAATTCTAGTTCTGGCGATAGCTCATGTGTTCATACAGGGATTCCAACTTTGCATTAGTTTACTCATGCGCAGGTCAAGTGGCGTTTGCCAACGAGACGCTGTCATCGCCTATGATTCTGAAAGTTTAGATAAGGCGACCGGTTACTATCCAGTTGTTCGGTTCTACGACAAGACACGATAAAATGGCAACCCGCGGGTGTGACATAGCATTGCAAGGAATTGAGCCACTGCAGGTTAAGTCTCACAGTGCACGGGCCAAAACAACACCGTTATTATCGTGTCTTGGCCTGGGAGGATTGCCACTCAACTTGGGCTGGCTCATGAGTTCCCAAGCTTGCTATGAGGCCTTCGCTGACCTAAGTGGTCAAGATTAGACCTTCCAGTCTTCTGTATTCTCGGTGAGCCACTATTGCTACGCAAGTCGGCAAATTGGCAACATTTCTGTCAGGCTCTTGGGGAGTGCTACCCTAACAAAAAATGTACCATATCTATCACCGTACCATTCTCGGGTCAGTTTGCTTACCGCGATTACGGCTGGCTCGTGCCGCATCTGCATCCTTCCGCTTGGTAACCCGGCCGCTCTATACCGCTTGAGGCGATAGCACAGCCTTATTGGAGAACACAAACCAGCTTGAAAAACACACTGTATAACTAACGATACTATGCGTCTAACACATTGAGCTATGCGTCTAACAATACCTGCCAGGATCCGGGGAGTACTGAGCACATAGACGTGCTGCTGAGCCTTGACAAGCAGCATGCCTATCATGGCCACGCTTCTTGTGCCCTTACTATTGTTGTCGAAGAGAATGCGGTCACGAACACCACGACACACGGTGGTCTGTGGGGTGTATCACTGCATCTATGCATGCGCGAGGCTCATCACCCTCCGGTTCCACGGAATGCGCAGCACAAGAAATGCCTGCCGTCTTGGGTGACGGATATTTGTACAACAACCGCACTTAAATAGTAGCTACAGGGCGCAAGCAGATGCTGTCCAAGTCGAGATAATTGGTACGACATCAATTCTTCACATCATTACATTCTCATCAGGGTCTTTCCGAGGATTCTCACGAAAATGTACGTCTCTCTGCTCTTCGCAATCGCCTCGATCGCATCTGCCGCACCGTTGCTCGGTGTGGATCGTCGCAATGCTATTCCAGGAAAGTGGATTGTCAAGATGAAAGGCGACATCGCCACGTTTGCGGCAGACGATATGAAAGCCACTCTCTCCAAAAAACCTGATTACGACTACTCCATGCCTGGATTCCGGGGCTTTGCTGGAACTCTATCCGACGAGGAGCTTGCCCAACTACAAGCCTCAGATCAAGTACGGTACAAGATGTGAATTGTGAAACGTGTGCTAAACTGCACAGGTCGAGTATGTTCAACAGGACGTCAAGGTTCACAAAATGGAGCTCGTCCAGCAGTTCAACGCTACATGGGGCTTGTCTCGTATCTCGCATGCGAAGCCTAATGATACCACATATCTCTATGATTCCGGTGCGGGAACCGGGACATGCGCGTACGTTGAAAGATATCACTATGTTGTCTCCGAGTCTTATTGACAACTTCTTTAGCTATGTGATCGACACGGGCATTGACGTCACACACCCCGAGTTTCAAGGGCGTGAGTACAAGTCCTCTGGTCTCTAATCCACGTGCTGAATTGTATACAGGTGCTTTTTTCGCGGCCGACTACTCCGGCGAGGAGACTTCGATAGACGGCGACGGCCATGGTACCCACGTTGCCGGAACCATCGGGTCCGTCACCTGGGGTGTAGCAAAGAATACTACGCTCTTCGCTGTGAGGGTACTCGATTCGAGCGGCTCCGGTGAGCTCTCGGGTGTGCTTGCAGGTATGCAATTCGTCATAACAGATGCGAAGCGGCGTCAGGAGGAGGGTCAGTGTCCTTCGGGTGTGGTCGCTAACATGAGCATGGGTGGTGAAAAGGACCAAGCCATGAACGACGCCGTGAGTAATTCTCCCTTGACTTACAGTATTCATGGACTGATATTGGCTCAGGCTGCTGCTATCGTTGCAGCGGGTATCTTCCTCGGGGCCGCAGCAGGCAATGAAGCTACGCCCGTTGAATACTGGTCTCCTTCCTCCGAGCCCTCAGTCTGTACAGTGGGTGCTACTGCAGCTAACGATACGCTCATTTGGTGGTCTAACTACGGATCCCTGGTCGATATCTTAGCTCCTGGTGTCGACATCACCAGCACCTGGCCTGGTGGCAGAATCATGACCCTCCAGGGTACGAGTATGGCTGCCCCGCACGTTGTTGGCCTCGCAGCGTATATGCTTGGGCTTGGAGCCCCAGTAGAGGGTCTGTGTGAGACTTTGGCTGCCCAAGCGATAAAAGGTGCGATTGACGAGAGTACATTGCCGGAAGGTACGCCGAATCTGCTGGCATTCAATGGTGCGGACGCGGGAAAGCTGTACGGGAGACGTAGGATCAGGGTCTAAGCCTAGATGTCATCGGAGCAAGGCGACGGCAGCTTGGGTCATTCTCGATCTCCGCGTCAGGGTTAGGTACACTGTACTTCCAAGATACGCATCCTGCCTGATGCGCCTTTCAACCTCATAGGAGAACAGAATGCAATACTACTACCGAATCATCTTCTGACCTGGCTATTCTATGAATGTGACGCGGATCGCGCCGTGATGACAGGACCGGTCATCGACTTGCGGGACGTTGCATAAAGACTCACCTGCCGTCCCGTCTCACGCCAACCGTAGTCGCATCGTCGGTCGCAGACGGCCTATGGCGATTCAAGATCTCCTGCCAAATATCTCCGATGTCAACGGCTGTCGCGATATCTGCACCGATATCTTAGCGTGAGATCTCAGCCTCGTAACGGTGATGTCGCCCAAGCACTCGTCGCCGATCGTCACTTCAGTAAGCGGCTGACGTAGCGCGCGCGACCAACCACAGGCAGTCTCACGAGCAAATTGCGGGGTAGACGCTTGCGATAACAGGCTAGCCCCAGCTGCGAGCGCAACACCTTCTGCGCTCCAAGCCTTCCAAGAGCATTGCATCCCACTTTTGATCCCGCCTCATATTGTGCCCATTGGTACAGACTTGCACTCCCCGGACTCAGGCCACGCTCTCACCACGGAATAGAGGCGCATCGCACAAGTCATGGCGTCATACTTCGATCTCCCGCCCCAGAAGACGGCGCCGCCTGCGAGTATAGATCAGCTGCCTCAGGACCAGCGCAAGCAGTTGGGCCGCATGAACGGTTTGATGTCCCCAGCCGTCACACAAATCCTAGAAGGTTTAGGTGATGATCACTCGGGCAGCAGTAGTGAAGAAGAAGAAAGCTTATCGGGAGAGGAAAACGAAAGTGCGAACCAGCCCCCTCAGAAGGATATCGGCGCCCAAAGGATAAATCAAAACACACAGAAGCACCACGCTGCCCAGGCACCTCGGCCATCGTCTCTTTCACCTAGCAGAAGCCACTTGAAATCGTCGACGAGTAAGGCATCTGGCCAATCCAAGTCATCTTCTGCACGTGCCAGCGGAGACAGTTCCGCTAAAGCCAAACATAAGCAGCCACATATGGCGCGTTTCCATTCTCTCCGAAGCATCCTTTTTCAGCAGAGAATCGAGGACCAAATGAAGACTGTCACGAAAGAAGATGCCCAGCGAGAGCAGAGCGCTGCTGATAAGTGGCGGAACCAGCATGAAGAGCGCCAAATGCATCACCCCACGACACCAGAGAAGGATGCGCAAGCGAAGAGCGGAATCGGAAGTAGGCTGAAGATGACGATGCGGAGAATGACGACCAAGGACGCGGGCGGAATGGAGAAGATTAGGGAAGATGGTGCGCCAGTGGAGTTCAATGACCGCTCATCGACAGCTTCTTCGGATAACGACGAGGAGAAACAAATTTCGCCTAAAGAAAGTAACAACAGCGACAATGAGAGCATCAAGAACTCAGATGTCGAGGATCTCGTCCGGTGGGTCAGTCGACGAGATTCACCAAGCGACGGTGAAGCGCGAAAGGGCGAAGTTGTTGAGGACCTCAAAGAGGACAGCGGCCACGAGAGCCTTGGGCAATCTGACGTCGAGGAGCTTGTCCGTTATGCAAGTCGAAAGTCCGACACCAAGGATGACGCAAAGGCGAACGACAACCATTCTGGATACAGCGACGCATCAACCGAATCCGACATCGAGCTCCAAGAAGTATCTTCGGATGACGAAGAAGACGCCGACGATCTCGTACGCTGGATATCACATCGCAACGGATCTAAAGCCGGTCCCGTACGAAGAAACCTAAAAAGGCCAGAATTAGATTCCGACGTAGGCGAACACTACGACTCCGACGTCCCAGAGCTGGGCCGCTGGTTCAAGCGCCACGACGGCACGAGCGGCGAATCCACAGCTACGACTCCTATTAAAGATATATTCGAAGAGCAAGTAGGAGATGAAGAGGAACACCGCGGCCGTCCAAGAAGCCGAGAATCCGCTGAACCGCCCGTCAAAGAAAAACGGCACATCACGGACGACGACGTCGACGAGCTCATCCGCTGGGTGAGCAGAAAAGACTCAAAGCAACAAGACGCACCCATGCCCGAAAGCCACGACCGTGTAGAAAGTCTCAGGCGCAACGAAGAAGAGAAGAAACAGGCAATCGGCATGAGCGTAGACCAAGGAAGCCTATCCCACAGCGACGTTCAAGAACTCGTTGAACACGCGCGGAAAACAAGCGACGATGCAAACGCAATCGCTTCAGAGCCTTTCGGTGTCGAGACGGGCGACTTGAAGACGTTGAGAAGCGAAAATGCGACACCAGTCCGGGATTCGCAAGAGCGGTTGGCTGGGAAGAGGGAGGAGATCGCACAGAGGGAAAAGGAAGAGCAGCTGGGCATGAGTATGGAAGATGGCAGTCTGAGCCACGGCGACGTGCAGGATCTAGTCGCGCATGTAAGAAGCAAATGAAGAAAACCAGACAAAGTAGATAAAGAGGGCATTCGGCGGATACTGAAGCGTCTGTGCAAAAGGACGGATATCGGCAACGAGTGAGGCTCGGGAACTGTGGGCGCTAGGGCAGGAGGGGTAGTGGGTCAGGCTCGGGAATCGTCGCCGTGGGATGGGTCTAGACTTTTGGGGGAGAGGGAAGAAGGGGGCGGAGTTATGGGCGTTGGAGGCATGGGTGGGGTAAAGCATGTTTGGTTTAGGGAATAATGTCATAATGCAGATATGAAGCGACGCATATATCATCCATTACACACGCATCCTTCACAACTCCCTCCAGCGACATGAATCGAAGAAGAGAAACATGGTATTCGTACAAGCCTGCGAAAAGAAACGCGCAACAAAACTTTCTAATCCTCCCAATCATACTCCCAAAACACCCGCAAATGCCCACTGACACAGACACAGACAAGATGAAACTGGCGTACGCGCACGCACATCAATCCAACTTGAGCGGCTCAACACCCTCAAACTGCAACCTCCTGAACATGCTCCGAATAACCCCACACTTCCTCTCGCGCTCATCATCCCTAGGCCTCATCTCCGTGCGCATCTTGTCCAGCATATCCGTGCCATCACCACGATGACCACCCTCCTTGATATTGGTAAAGAACATGCGTCGGCCCGTCTCATCGAGCGGCTCCCACTTGGCAATGCTAACATCCTTCCTCGGGATGGTCTGGTGTTCGCGGTTGGGGTCGAGGAACTTGACGAAAGAGATGAAGTAGTCTGAGATTTCGTTCTGGCGGCGAACCATGACCTGGCCGACGGTGCCGGCGTGCTTTGTGCCGTAGCCGTTCTCGATGTCGACGCCCCACATGACGTCCCATTGGTATTGGTAGGTTGGTACGTCGGGCGGGTTGTGGCGCGACATGGCGTTGGAGGCGAGGTAGGTTGGGCAGATGTAGCGGATGTCGCCTTGGGCTTTGGCGACGGCGTCCCACCATTTCCCGCTGTCGGGCCAGTGGCGGTCGTTCGGGTACGTGTTCTTGAGCGTCTCGAGGTCTTCGTCGCTGAGCAGCGGGTAGTGGTCTTTGAGGTAGGATTTGAATTCTCCTTCGTTGTCGGTGGCCTTTTTGACTTGGTCGGAGCCTTCGTTTGAGGTGAAACCGATGATTGTCGGGACTTTGGCGTACTTGTTGGAAATTATGGCCGCGGGGGCGGGCGCTGTGAACATGCCGCCGGCGGGCTCGGTCGTTGGCGCCCACATCCAGCGCGGTGGGGTGTCGCGGCCGGGGAAGTTCATGGGGTAGTTCTCGTAGTAGAGGTCGCCGGTCGCCGCATTGCGAACGCAGGCAATGTCGGTGCAGTTAAGCCCGTCTGCGACCTCGTTCCAGAACTTCTCAGCTTGTTCGGTGGTGAAGAATGTGGGGCTCGCTGGGGACTGAGCGATGGCACCGTGGAAGAGTTGCTTGCGGCCGGTGCCGGGGACGTTGACGTAGTTGTCGCCCTCGTTAGCGGTGAGCTGAAGCATGACGGATGCGCCGCCCGCACTCGTACCCATGATGACTACATGGTCTGGGTTTCCGCCAAAGTAGCGGATGTACTTCTGCACCCACTCCAATGCTGCCCTCTGGTCGCGGAGCGCGTTGTTGTAGTCGCCATCCTGCGCAATCTCCTTGCCGGGGAGGAAGCCGTATATGCCATTGCGGTAGTACATGGTGACTACGACAATGCCCTTGTCCAACTTGCCATTGACGCCCTTTTCACGTCGAGCCTTCTCTGCCATTTCACCGCCGTTGCTGCGTCCAGGGAGATGGAAACCACCACCGGGGATGTTGACCAAGACTGGTAAGTCATCGCCAGGTTCAGCATCAAACGGCGTGAAGACGTTCAGACTCAGGCAATCCTCGGTGTAGTGTGTAGTAATACCCAGGACATCTGGCCCTGAGATATCATTCCTGTTCCTCTCAGCCGGGTTGATCTTCTGAATCCTTGGGCACATGCCCAGTGATCCATCCCAGACCAAGGGCTTCTCTCCTCTGCCAATGCCATATGTCCTGTTCACGGGTTGCGGCCCCCGGAACCTGTTCTTGCCTCCAGCATCTGCGGCATAAGGGATGTTCCAGTAGGAGCGGATCTTGTCTGTAACGTTCGGCTTGATGGCTAGATAATCTAGCTCGACGATATACGGGTCATCTGTGTTCTTCAACGGCACGGAGAAGGGAGGCGTGGGCTTCGACGTCAACGGCGGTATCCACTCGGAACTGGGTCGCAGGTCGGGCGAGTAGAGGAAGGCGAATGTGAAGGCAATGACGACGAAAGCGGCGAGACCAAGGATGACGCGCCGGTCGAAGATGAGGCTGGAATTGAGGGGACGCATTGCCATAGTAGGCATGTGCTGGGAGGATTACAAAAGAGTGTGGTGAAGTGGCGTTGCAAGGCAGCGAAAGACTATCGCAGAACTTTCGCAGTCTGCATCTGCACCCTGAATTGGAAAATCTCAGGGACTGATGGGGGACAACTAGTCAGGGCAACAGTAATGGAGTTTCCTCCACGCTGTCGCAAGCGTCGCAGGCATCCTGGTTTCTAGATTCCCGGTCCCTGGCCAGATGGGACGACACAAGAGGCTAAGGGGGCGGCAATCGGCACCAGCCGCTTGGCGCTGACGCGTATCGCATTTGAGGAAATACCATGGCGATGAAACACTGAAACGCGCAACACCTTGCGTAAAGAGATGGATGAGGATAGGCGAAAGGTTTCGTCGCGATAGACGATGAAGAGTGAGATTCGGCGATTCCGCTCTATACGAAGGTCGGATGCAGGAACATTTCGCCGGTTAGCGTGCTCTCGATTGCATCGCGACTTCTGTCAGCTCTCCTGCTTGCCTGGCCTTGGCACACTTCCTTTTCACCGTACCACGGGGCTTCGAACAGTAATCCAGCGCACCTCAAAGCTTACGGCGATAGTATTAGGTGAAATTCAGCCTGCATTTGCATGCCCGCAAAGCACCAACTCAGCTAGAGGCCTCGGGGTGACCGCGCCTTTCGCAGGTCTACCGACTGACGCCCCATCCAGCAGGTAAGAGACTGCGGAATGAGCTCCTGGAACACATTGTCGATATTTTTGTGTGTCACACGAGAAAACCAGAAGCGGCATCTCTGTATATATCTAGAGAAACAGCCTATAACACAACCAAAAGCCGCTGGGTCTCAGTCTACCTCACCCATCAAGCAATGCTCGAAAAGCTTCTGGTGATGTCTTCCATCATATGGCTCTGGCAACTAGATGGTAGGCGGGACATGCTTGATGCTGCGTTGATGGTGTTGTTTCTTTCTCTCACCTCCTCGCTCTCGTGGTGACGCTCGATCGGGGCTTGCTCTCTCACTTCAAGCTCCCTACAAGCACCCATATATCCCTCGTCACACGTCCTCTCCTATCTCTTCCCCTCTCACATCTTCAACTAAACATACCACTTCTTGCTCTTCCCTCCCTTCTGGCAACTATGTCAGATGAGATAGCCATCATGAACGGTCTGCAGCAACACACGCCCGAAGGCACCCAGAGCCCGCTGATTTAACCAGAATGTCCAGACTCAAGCGTAGCTATCGCAGCCATAAGTTCCTTTTCATCTCCCAAGTCTAGGCAGTCCAGCAGTCCGGAAAGTTCAGCAGTGTCTCCTCATATTGCGCAACTCCAAACTATCGAGTCAGCCGCAAAAGCTGCCATCGCCAGCTGGAACCACAGCGTACTCTCTATCCCCCTGGCGAAGTGCAAAGATACGCAAACCTATCGAGGCATCTGCGAAGGGTAGTGGAAGTTAACAGTTCGTTAGCATTGGAGATATTCCCCGACAGCGATGACGAGGATAGCGACGATGAAAAGGATTCCGCAGAAGTTGTGCCCTATGATCCAACTCAACAGCACCGCCCGAAACTACCTGTCTACCACCCGGGCTTCCAGCAAGCTGAAGAGGATGCTCAAAAGATCTTAAAGGTCTTCATGGACTTCCTGAAGGTCACCAAGAACCGTGGAGTTGGCGGCGAAGAGGCTACGTATCTTTGGAACCAAATCATCAAGAACCGCGACATTCTGTATCAAAACGAAATTCGTATCGCTGTGACCAGAGACACAGGATCTGGAAAGTCGGCTACTACAAATGCTCTGTTAGGCGAGGATCTGGCCCCAGAGGTAACAATGACCTCGCGCGATGTGCAGATTTCTTTGACTGACCTTTGGACATAGGGTGACAGTGGCGGTGCCTGTACCAACGTTGTGACAGAATTCCGCCAGAAGAGATTGTCAACCAGCATAGGCGCAGTTCAAGCCGAGGTCCAATTTTACTGTCTGGAGTACTGCATGGACGACCTCGTCACCAACTGGTTCAGAGTTTGGTTCACCACAAGGCACGAAATGATGCAAGACGAAGACAGCATTGATGACAACGATCGAGCGCGCAAAGATGCAGCGCTGGAATGTCTGGAGCATCTCTTTGCCGCCTCGTGTGGCACCCGACTCACTCAAAGGCTTTATGTCGTCATCAAGCAAGTCGTTGGAGAACAACCCCGCGCTGAAGAGGCTGTTGCAATGGACCATCGAGATTCATGAGCAGTCTGTTCCCGATAGCGAGCTGTCCGTTCCCTTCAAAGCCAGCACCCACAACGACATGCGTGAGCAGCTACATCTTTTCAGAATGCGAGCTCAAAACGCGCGTTTCAATGAAAAGCTTCTTTCCTTCAGTCCATGGCCTTTCATAGAGATCATAAGGTAAGCCCGATAGGTGCACACAGCCACTGTAAGCCACACTCACTAATCAACCATTACCGATACTACGTTGACAGCCCTTTGCTGCAGGACGGTATCTGCCTGGCTGATGTACCTGGTGCGAAGGAAATCAACATGTACCGTGTCACAGCTGCCAACGCCTATCTACAGCAGTGTGAGATGACCATTGTGGTGGTCGACATCAAGCGCGCCACGAGCGATCAGTCTATTCGGAAGCACTGCCTCGATGCATGCAGTAGGCGACAACACGGCAGTGTCATTCTTGTAGCAACCAGATCCGACGAAATGAACGACGATGGCGGTAGTACTCTTCAGTTCGACGCTATAGCCGCAGATCAACTTGCTCCCATCGAGGAAAAGCTGAGTGATCTGATCGGCGAAACACAACTCATTGACAACGACACGGAGGCCAACAAACATGAAATCAAGCGCATCAAACTCATGGGTCACCATGGCAGCCTGACCGAAGACGATTGTGCTAGCGCCGAGGCATTGCGCACAGCCAACAAAAAAGCAAGCGCATGCAAGAAATTCATAGCTTCGCGAATCACCTTGTTGGAGGAAGAACGCAAAGAGATCCGCATTGCATGCCGTAGCAGATTTGTCGCTACAGGCACGAACCGAATGTACAGAGGATACAATGCGCTGAATCCGGATAAGGCTCCGACAATGAAACTGGAAGATACCGAGATCCCCGCAGCATGCACCTACATCTCCGGGATACCCTCTCAGGGAAGAGTCGCCGTTTTGGAACATTTCATTCTGTTTAAAATCCCGATGCTACTAAGCATTGTTCAAATGAGCTGCAGCAAGAGTACAGAAGCCCGCGCGGAGCATGTGACGAAGATCGTGGATGAAGCGATTAAGGTACATGAGTTTCTTCTTCGATCGCGCACATGTGCTAATCCATCGCAGGATGTGGAGTCCAAAGTCGTAAAGATGGCGACGAAATCCCGCGAGACGTTCCTGAAAGAGCTTTATAGCGAGCTGTCGAGCCGCGAACTACTCGAAAAGTTCGACCGCAACGCAGACAAGAAGTTGGAGACTCTGGCCAAGTTGGTGCTTACAGATTTCTTTGAGACACTGAATCTACAATCACATATCTTCCCTCACATAAGAATGAACCTTGGAAGTTTCCGCCGCTTCGTAGTTTCCTCTGCTTTTTCTTCGCCGCTGTCCACCAATTCCCGTGGTAGCTATCTAGAAAGATGTGAGCCTCAGTTGCAACCACTGAATGCCGTCTTAGAGTTCGGATGGTCATGTCGTGTACTGCGTATACATCCGCATGGCTGTCATTTCGGAGAAATTGATGTACGCGCCATCGCTTGTGAAGGACAAATCCAGTTGGGAGAAATCGTTCTATATGACCAATAGGACTGGTGCAAAGCTGTCCGAGATACAGTAACCTCATGAAGGCCGTCCCTAGTTCCTGGTATTCTGGTGAGACCCTGTGCCGCTTGGTTTCGATCGTGGATGATGCTTGGACGGTTGAGCAGATAGTTGAATACTCTGCAAAGGTCGGGCAGCTGAGAAGCTGCTCTCTTGCAATCCCGTCCTTCTTGTTCGAGCAGTATTTCTGTAAACGGAAACGCGCAACCTTGTGTTCTCGACCACGTGTTTTGATGTGCTGGTATTCCTGGAACGCCTGCGGCAGCACAAGGCGGAATTGCAGGAACTTTCCTCCCAACGCACGAGAGGAACATATCCGGGGCGGTGAATTTCTTGTGATGAGAATCCTAGGACAACGCCTCCATGGCTTTCCCTTCCCTGTCAGCTTCTTCCATTGACTTACAGAAGTTTTGCATCTGCTCGGTACTGAATGCCACTCTTCTGGCATGAACGGGCCATCAATAGAGGCAGATCCTTCCTCTACAGATGGCTTCAGTATACTGTCATCTGTTTTCCCTCGTTGTTTAGAACTCTGGAGCCTCCACATAGCACGTTGTCTCTCAATCGCCGACAGTCTCCACATCGCAGGTGGTCTCTCCATCACAGGTGGTGTCTTCTTCTCATGCGGTCTCTCTGTAGTAAGCAGTCTCCATCTCTCACACGATGTTTCAAGAGCAAACAGCCACCTCATCTCCCTTTCTCTCAACCATTTCACGAACTTCGACCACCAATCCCCTGCGACATCCCCGCCCATTAACTCTATTTCAGGCCATCTCTCTAGCGCATGCCATTTCTCCACCCTAAACCATCTCTCTATCCGGAATAAATGCTGGACTGGAAGCCACAGATGTGGAAGACATGGGGTTTCTGCACTTAATAGTGCTCGACGGACGCGCTTTTGCGAGTGTAAAGATTTCTCGCGGTTTTCCACGGGGGGGTTGTCTCTCAACGGCTTGGTGTGCCTTTCTTTCGACCTGTTTTGGTGAGCCTTGAAATCGGCCATCATGGGCAGTCGATTGCTCTAGTCTTGTCCGTGGAGACCTGGACAAACGACTGGGCTTGATTGTTTCTGCTGGTGAGTCTCGAGTTACTGTCAGCAAACTCTCGTCACATAATCGACCAAGGCTGAGAAAATGGTTTGCGTCAACTTTGCGGCCTTCGTTCTCACTCAATCGCTAGCTCTTGCTAACTTGGGCTAGCTTGAAGCCGACGACGCAGCTCCGCGGAAGCAGCTTACTTCTGAGTCTCTTCAGATACTCTGCGGCCTCCAATCAGAACCTATTTCGCTAAGCGCAATGAATCCTGCGTCACGCGATAGCGGATAGACGGCTGTACATTTGCGGCCTCCAATAGACATCTTAGCTTTGGATATCCTGCTGAGGCTCGGCAGAATCCTTTACAGGGATTAAATGGCGGCCGCCAATCAAGAGCGCCAAGTACACAGTCCTGTTTTGCAGCCTCTAGGCCTCGAGACTCGAGATATATCAACTATGGGGTTGAAACGACTACTTACAAAACAACCATTGCGGCCTCCAATCCGGTCCTAGACTACGTGCGCAGCACCGCGACTGACTCTCAATCCGGTCATACCACGTCTGGGAGGTCCTGTCACCGACCTTTTGTCTTCTGCGGCCTTTCATATCGTCCAACAGTTTGAGATATGGGGAAACCCCGTCTTGCGGCCTCGAATCAACACCATCGATCCTCAAAAACGCGGCCGCGTTTCTCGTCCAACGGCTGTATGTCGCGAGATGGTCTTAAACAACGAAAGGTGTCGGATGGGGAGCGCATCTGTACTCGACGGCGACAATAACTTTACAACGCAGTAATGGACAACCGACAGTCGACGGTGAGTGAGGGATACATCCCCATTATACCCTGCTCTAAGACTTCACAGAACGCACCATCTCCTCCAAGCAGTACGAAAGCAACGTTGGGATCCGACAGGGATACACGTGAACCTAAATCCTCGGATATCGTGTCAGACATGGCCTACAAACCAAAGATGACATCCGCCGACGATGAACAGCCTGTGCGTCTACCAAGCCGGCACATCCCACATCCAATATTAATGTCGTTTATGCTTGTAGCGAGATGGTGGACAGCGCCCTGAGCTGACACAGAAGAATTTGCAGTTGATGGAGAATGGCAAAACGGAAGGAAGTCGCCACGGTGTGATAATGGCACGTTGGATGAGCGCGGCGCGACAGGAACAACCCCGGAGCGCTTGCAACCGCCGGCAAAGCAATTAGTAGTTAGCTGGCGCTTGAGGCTGACAATAACACATGATACTTTTTCCTAAGCTTTGTCTTTTTAGCCAGGGGCAGCAGCACACCCTCGTTCCATGCATAGCCGGTGCCGCGATGCTATTTCCATGGTCCAGGTGTCGCAGAATCTTCGCGACGTCTTGCGGATCCGGAAGAATCGGTTTCAGTAATCGCGGAAAGTAAAGCATGCTTTCGGACAACAGTATTGAAACAGGCCATGCCCAGTTCCGTCCCTTCCGAGCATGTCTGCACCTAAATTCCTTTGTTGAGCTTCGCAGTATGAGTTCTGCGCTGTGCTTCCAAGATGAAAATTCACAATGACGTCGTGTTCGGGAGTCCTTTCCTGTCTGTCAGTCAGTGCGGAACGGAGAATCGCGATGGGCCGGAGTTCGGAAGATGGTGTGGAGCTCATTACGACATGAGGACGACACGCTAAGTAAAACTCCACTCCTTCACGACAATCTCGCAAGTTTCGATGACAACAGGCGGAGGGCAGAAAGTAAAGAGAAAGCGGCGGTATGTCAGGGGAGTGGGAAGGCCGTGATCTCGTCCATTCACTGCATGTGACACAGCAGTCCACATCACGCTAGAATGCTTAGCGCGGAAGCGGCGCCCCCGCAGTTCACGCGAACCTCGCGTCTGATCTGAGCAAATCTCCCGAAGTCACGAAGACACCTCACGATGTCTGTAATCAGAGACTCGCGACGCATTCATATTGTCCTTTTCCTTATGTCCTTCCTATTACCGACGCTTCAGTCCGCCTTGAAGTCATGAGTCCTCGCCCCGCCAAGACCCCAGCACTTATGACGATCACTTCTGGGCTGTTAGGGTCTTTCCCCTGTGACCGGAATCTTCATTGGAAGCGCGCCTATGTGTTGGCAACGGAAAGTTTGGCGATACATTCCCGGAACGGCTAAGCTCCATCTTGGTACATGATACCCCAGGATCTATGACTAGTGGCGCTTTCCTGGTATTGGATGCAACCTTAAGTATCTGCGAGGCTATCATCTCCTAGCAAGATGCTAGTATCCAAACAACAGCGTTCATTTTTTATCGTGTACGCGCCGGTGTACAACACTCGGAATGATGTAGGTTTGCTGCATGTCTGCGGGCCAATCCTGCAGGTACGCTCTCTAGACCGGTTTGCTGCATGACAACTGTTTCTCTCCCCCCACAAAAGCCCACGGGCAGGTGAAATCCTCCTCTTCCCCTTCACATTTCGTCATTGCGCTCTAGTATGAATTGGTTTCCCTGGAAAAGCATCAGGTGGTCGCTCTGACGCAGCCCGAAAAAGGTATAATGTGGGTCAAGCGGTGGGCTGTGAGTCTCAGACATACCCTAGTCACTGTTACCACTCTTTACCGATATCGTGAATAGTCGCACGGGCCTTTCACTGCAGGTCCGCTTCTCCATATATATTCCCGCCGCAAACGGGTCTCTATTGTTGTTTCTTCTTCTTCCTCCACCAACAACTCTCAACTCTTGGTTAGTACAACGAGATTTCGAGATGTTGAGCCGTTTCCTGCTCGGGCTCACCGCCTGCTCGAGTCTCATCCATGCGGTTCCTATACAACAGGAACCTACTGACCTTGCTGCCGCTCTCACTCGCCGCGCCGCGATCGATAACTGCCCTGGCTACACTGCCTCCAACGTCGTCGAGAATGATTCGAGTTTCACCGCAGACCTCACTCTCGCTGGCGATGCGTGCAATGCATTCAGCGACGACATCAAGGACTTGAAGATTCTTGTCGAGTACCAGACTGGTGAGTACTCCACTGTTTGCGAATATTCCAAGTATCGCCTTTACTAACCTCTATTAGATGAGCGTCTCCACGTCAAGATCTACGACGCCGATCAGCAGGTCTTCCAAGTTCAAGAAGAGGTGTTCCCGCGGCCCAAGAACGAGAAGGCGACCGTTGCCAGCTCTGCCCTTCAATTCGGTATCAGGAACAGCCCATTTTCATTTGTTGTTAAGCGCAGTGACAATGGCGAAGTTCTCTTCGATACCGGTGACGTTCCGCTGGTTTTCGAGAAGCAGTACATCCGCCTTCGGACCAAGCTCCCCGGCAACCCCAACATCTACGGGCTCGGTGAGCACAGCGACTCTTTCCGCTTCCACACCGATGACTACGAGCGCGTCTTGCTGAACGCGGAGTCACCCAATATCCCGACGAATGCCAACCTCTACGGATCTCACCCGGTCTACTTTGACCACCGCGGTGATAAGGGTACTCACGGTGTCTTCATGCTCAACTCCAGTCCCATGCAAGTGGATGTCAAGAAGTCCGTAAACGGCAGCCAATACCTTGAGTACAACATGATCGGTGGCGTCATCGACCTGTACTTCATGGCTGGTAGCAAGCCTGCCGAGGTCTCCAAGCAGTACGCCGACATCGCTGGTTACTCTGCCATGTACCCGTATTGGACTTTCGGCTTCCACCAGTGCAAGTACGGTTACTGGGACGTCAACATGGTCGCCGAGGTCGTTGGTAACTACTCGACTGCTGGCATTCCTCTCGAGGTCATGTGGACCGACATCGACTACATGAACCTTCGCGAGGACTTTACGACCGACCCTGAGCGCTTCCCTCTCACCAAAATGCGTGAGCTCGTCTCGACCCTGCACTCGCGCGATCAGCGCTACGTTTTGATTCTCGACCCTGGTGTTCACGCGGTTGGCGACTACCCCCCTTACCAAAAGGGCCAGGAGATGGACGTTTTCCTCAAGGCTGCTGACGGTTCCGCCATGCTCGGTGTTCAGTGGCCCGGTGAGGTTGCTTGGCCCGATTGGTATGCGCCAAACACGCAGGAGTGGTGGACCGAGCAGATCAAACAGCAATTCGATTCCGAGTCTGGTATTGATCTGGACGGTCTCTGGGTTGACATGAACGAGGCTTCCAACTTCTGCCAGGATCCTCAGACCTGCAAGCCCCGCCAGCAGGCTATTGATGAGAACATCCCGCCGAAGCCTTCAAACCCACCACGTGATAACACTGGACGACCCATTCCCGGCTTCCCAGCTTCGTTCCAGCCTTCTGGCAACACTTCGGTCAAGGCTCGCCACCCCCAATCTCTATCCGTACGTCAGCCTTCGGCTGAGATCTCTGGCCGTCAGTCTTCTGGCACCATCGCTGAGCGCCAATCCTCTGGTGACATGAAGGGATTCCCAGACCGCAACTGGTTCGATCCCGCCTACCACGTCAACAGCCATCTCGGTGATGTTTCCCGTCAAACCATCCCGATGAACACTACGAACTACGATGGCAGCTGGCAGTACGATACCCACAACCTCTACGGCAACATGATGGCCGCGACTACCCGCGAGTCGATGCTGAGCCGTCGCCCTGAGCTCCGTCCCTTCGTGCTGACGCGCTCGACCTTTGCCGGCACAGGCCGTAAGGTTGCCCACTGGTTCGGCGACAACTTCTCCAGCTGGGAGCACTACCGCACATCCATCCGCCAGATGCTGTCCTTCGTCTCGATGCACCAAATGCCCATGGTCGGTTCCGACGTGTGCGGCTTCAACGGCAATGCAGACAAGTACATGTGCGCTCGCTGGGCGCTCCTGGGCGCCTTCCAGCCCTTCTACCGCAACCACGCCGAACTCAGCACCATCCAGCAAGAATTCTACCAGTGGCCCGTCGTCGCCGAAGCCGCCAAGAAGGCCATCACGACCCGCTACAAGCTCATGGACTACATCTACACCGCGCTGTACTACCAAACGCAGAACGGCGCACCCATGATCAACCCACTTTTCTTCCTCTACCCCACCGACGCCAACACATTTGGACTCCAAGAACAATGGTTCTACGGCGACGCGCTGCTAATCTCGCCCGTGACCACGGATTACTCTGACACAGTGACGTTCTACCTGCCCAACGACCTCTTCTACGACTACTGGACGTACGCCAAGGTCGAGGGCCAGGGCCAGAACGTAACACAGAGTAACCTGACCTATAACGACATCCCCGTACACATCCGCGGCGGAAGCATAATCCCACACCGTATCAACAGTGCAAACACGACAAAGGCGCTGCGGAAAGAGGATTTCTTCGTCCTCGTTGCGCCTGATGCGGACGGCAAGGCGAGCGGTCGTTTGTACCTCGACGATGGCGAGAGTCTCGAGCAGCCTGCGATTAGCGAAATCGCTTTCTCATACGAAGCTGGCAAGTTCAGTGCCACCGGCTCGTTTGACTACGCTGGCGCGAGTGGCGAGAGCGTGACCGTTGCCAAGGTTGTGGTTCTGGGTCAGGACAAAGAGGGCGCGAGTGGCACTTTTGATGCCGACAAGAAGACTATTGAGGTTACGGGGCCGTGGAAGATGGATGGAGAGTTTTCGTTTAGCATTTGACAATCAACTGCTGAGCTTAGTGAGGGGAGTGTTAGGACCTCCATCGGTTGTGGACGCGGTTTGGAGGGAAAGTGGTGGGTTTTCCCCATCGCTATGATGTTTATGATTGGCATGTAGATTGGCGTTTTTATGGTTGGGGGTTTTTTCATGGTTATATGGACTAGATATTGGATCTGGAGCACGCATCGGATGCGATGAGATACCACCGAACTTGAATATCCTCAGTTCTGGCTTTGGGAATTTACATTGAGTCGAAAGTTTACATTGTTGATACCTTTTCTTGTTGCACTTTTCTTGTTGCACTTTTCTGTGTCTGCTTCTGCTACTACATCTCTGGTTCTGGAAGTATCTACAACAGGGCAAGTACCGCCGATATGCCAAATCATGGTCCACCGTGACCACAATGACGCCAGCACAACAGAACGTATCGATAACCTACCCACCCATCCGCGGCGTCACGGCCGTCGTGCATATTAACTATGGTCACAGCGCGAGGTGAGGCCGAGGGGCGTCTGGGGGTCTGAGACAAGACTTGTGCGGGGTAGTGGAGTGTTGACTCTTGTGCGACTGAGACATTCGTCTTGGGGCAGATGTTGGCTGACAGGTCACGTTTGTGGCGCGTCACACGAGCCTGTCGGTCACGAGCTTAGAGTAGTGCGGAACGCGGGTGGGCTGTTCGGTGTGCGGAGAAGTCTCGGTCTCTGCGTTTTGTGAGGACCGAGTCGCGTGCTCGTGACTTTGGGTGCAAGGGTGTTTTGTTGACCGCTATAACGGCATCTCGGGGGATGCCTTGGTCATGAGGCTGCTGGCTGGTCTTCGGCCTTTGCAGTGAAGTCGCATAGATTGTGCGTTGCTAGGGCCTTCACTCGCCCCCGATTGTAGTCGCTTCAAGCTCATCGCGTACGCTGTTCAGACTCACGTCTTGCACCTCGTATCCCACCTCGATCTTGTTCTTGGGGCGCGCTTTGTTGAGGCCCTCTAGCAAAACACAGGCTTTGCAGACGTCTTGGCTGGAGAGGTATCCGCACCTCTTGCACTGGCCCATGACTTGCTTGGCCGTCTTCTTTGGTGTGAAGCCCTTCTTTGCCTTCTTTCCGTTGGCCAGCGGTACAGCCTGTTGCTTTCCAGCGCCGTTCACGCTCTTTGTGGTGATCTCTGTTTCAAGGCTGCCATCGGCCGCAGCTTCGTTCTGTCTCAGCTGGGCCTCCACGCTTGCCATCTCGCCACCGCTACTGCGACCTTGAGCGCTGCCACATCCGCCCTCCTCTTCCTCACCTGCAGGCACGCTGCTCGAGCATGCACCTCCGCAGCCTTCATCGCTGCCCGGTACAAGCTTTGCCATGTCTTCTCCGCTTCGCACAACGTCCAGGATGGCGCTTGGACGTACACGTTCCAGGTTCTTGATCAGAGCGCGCGCGCTGCCTCGGAAGGCTTCAGGTGAGTATATGCATTCGGTACTGAAGTAGTCGAGGTTCTTGTGGTGGGCGTAGAGAACGATCTCCTTCTCGTAGGCATACTTCAGGGGCTTGCTGCGCTTGATGTTCGTGTTCGAGGCAGGGTCTGACGAGGCCGAGGGCGTGGACGTGATGATGGACGTGGTGCGCGACAGACGCGGAAGATCGCCTCGCAGTACTGTTGCTGTTAGCATACGCGCTCGGCCTACTGCATACATAGTGGCGAGGCCTACAGTTCATCAACACCGTCTCGGCAACATCGTCGGCATTGTGTCCCGTGACGACATGCTTTACCCCAAGTCTGGATGCGCCGCGATCAAGTGCTTGTCGCCGGAAGACGCCGCAGTAGGTGCAGTTGCCCTTCTTCCCCACCTGCTCCACAACCTGATCCATGGTCCACCCGTACAGTTCGGCGTAGCCCAGGATGGTCAACGGCATCTCATACTGCTGCGCATTCCGCTTCACTGTCTCCAGACTGTCATCGCGGTAGCCCTTGATTCCCTCATCAATTGACAAAAGGATCAGGTCGAGGCCATAGTCGTAGCGCTCATTGAGAGTCTTGAGCACTGAGGCGAGCACGGTGCTGTCTTTTCCACCTGAAGCACCAATGGCGACTTTTTCGCCGCGCTGGAAGAGAGAATTGGTCGTGATGGTGTGATGGATTTCGGTTTCAAAGACTTGGATGAAACACGTCTTGCATAGCTTGGAGTGATCCTTGGGGCGGAGGATCAGCGCGCGGTTCACCTTGCACAGGGCGCAGGGCGAGGGCGGCATGGTCGGCGATATCTGATGTGCAAATGTGAAGGAAAGATAGTTGGTGGGCTGCGGGGCAAAGGAGATGCGCGCGTACGAGTCATTTTCGCGTGCGCGCGGGGCAATGCGACCGTCATCCATGATGCTGGAACCACCATTTCATCTTCTGCACTCCTATTTCCCACCCTCTTTAGCGTGCAGTCGGCCGCGCGCGGTCGGCACACTACAACAAGCCTCATCCGAAGCGCCCATGGCGAAGTCTAATGCTGTGTTACATCGATTGCGCGACAAGGCAATGCATCCTCACCTCAACAAGTCTGGTAGATTGTAAACTTCACAACAAACGCCACGAGGCGCGTCGAGACTGAGGCGCAAGGGTTGCAAGAAGGGATCAGGCTGGTATGGAGACGCGAATACGAAAGTCTCTTTGCGTGTGTTGGCGAGGTGCGAAACACGCAGTCGTCAGCGTTTCGAAACTATCCCCACGACGCTCCTCCGCGCTTCACTTGCCATGGCTCAAAGCTGAAGCCCACGATACTATCGATTGATCTGCTCGAGACTATGGGACTACAAGAGCTCGCCGACGTCAATCCAAGGGGCATCTCCCGTGTCTACATCTTACGCACGCAGCCTTTGACAGCCCGGTATATTGCGCAATCCGTCTGCTACTATACCAGAGCAGGCTCTTGGCACGTCTGTCCACCTGACTACCTCCTTGCTCACGGCCGCATGTCTGAAGCTCCTGAGGCTGTAAGATTGGTGCGCGGCTGAGAAGCCTCACGCCTCGCTTGCAACCGCATAGACTTCAGCACCTGCGGCTCGGCGCTTCTTCTCGCCTTGATATTCCCCGTCATCTTTCCAGCCTGTTTGCACGCGTTGCGCACCTTGGGTGGATGGGGGACATCTGAACGGCGAGTTGACGCTACTGGAAATAATCTGCCGTGTAGATTTAAAGTTTGCTCAGAGGCTGCTCGACACCACGGCGATCCACTAGATCAGTTGCGCATCACTTGCCCATACCCGCTATCGAAGCCAATTTTTCCTATACCCAATCCTACAAGTATACCCCCAAGTCGAATTATCGATACACTTAGATCTTGCCAAGCGCTACATCAGCCAGCTCCCGCGCCACTGCGGATGTGGCATAACCGGGACTGACATCAGGCTGTAGAGATGCCGTAGTGATCACCATAGCCCCGAACACCCGGATGCGGGACCACACATCGTCACCAGCATGCGAGTCATACAGCTTATCGTCCATGGGTCATGAGAGCAAACGGCAACGGTGAAATCCGTCAGCAAGCTTTGGCGTTTGAAACCGGCTTGAAGTCGGCGAATCCATGTCTTCTACCATGGCGCACCACAAGTGCAGATATGTAACTGCCTTCCAAGCCTGAACAGGTCGCCACGGGCCTGCTCTAAAATTATGCATGGAAACGAAAGAATTCTGCGCTCCCGCTGTCCCTGCAGTGGAGCTTTTCGAGAAAAAGAAAAGCAATCATAGCCTACACCGACCAAGCGTTCGCCTGAAAAACGTCCTCGACAGTGAAATCGCCATCAACCTAGGGAGTTACTCCGGGGAAATGTACGATTAAATGATGATCAACACTTAGCACGGGATTTTCAGGTGCCAGGTACCGCACTAGCTACTTCAACCCAAGACGAAGCCTCTTCCGACTCTAGCATGCTGGCCGGGCGCACGCTAGCGGTACATCGTTAGTTGACAGATGCCTCCTGTCAACCTAGTGGACATCGTGCACCCTTGGGGGCTTCCCGTTTCTAAGACGCGCTCCGGGAGCTATTGTCGTCGATCTTCACCTCTCCCAGGCCCCTACGCACATCCGCTCGCCGACGGCATGCTGCCAACGGTACCCCTACAGCGCAACGCACCAGTATAAGGTACGGCGCCACCCTCAGGCTTCACCTACGCAGTCTCGTCAATTGCGATACTCGATACACTCATTTGAACATTCCTTCACACGGCACAATGGGTCCCCAAGTTGTTACCGATGGCCTTGGATTGGCGTACATCACCATCTTCATTGTTTGGAACGTCTTGACTGTGGCCAGTCTTGTCTTCCTCTGGCTCAACCGCCAGCACCCTTCTCTTCGTATCCGGAGGCTGCCGCTATTGTTCGCTGGTATCATCTCACTCCACATCTATGGCTCCATTTGCTGTCTCGGTAAGTAAAGTCAGCACACCTCAATATACAGGCCCTACAGCAGCCACGCGACGGGTTGTATCCAAACGAGCTTGCTATCGTGAAATTTCGTGGTTCAAGAATCATGGTATCACGATAGCAAGCCATCACCTCTCTCATTCCTACGTGTCCATCATGAATTAGGGCAACGGCTGACTTTACTTTGTGTAGCATACCCAATTGGCCCTGTTGTAAACTGTTCGGTCGAATTCTGGATGATGTCTATCATGGTACCGCTGGGCATGGGTATGTATCTACTGTCAAATGGACACATGCGACACTTGCTAACCTGTATCAGCACTGTTCCATGCTTCCAACAGTCAGTTCCTACACATCGCTAGTCGACAGAAGCAGTTTGCCCGCATGAGTTCTCTCAAAGACCATGCGCCAATCGACGAGAAGACGGCTCAGGACGTTGCCAATAGCCGATGGAAGAGGATCACCAAGGGACTTGAGCGCGCCGACAAGATCAAACGCACGCTGGTCTTCATTGGCATTGGCATGGCCATTCAGGTAAGAATTCCATGCTAAGATACAGCAGTATGGGTCTAACAATCGCGTCAGTTCGCTCTGGTCGTATTCGTCTTCTTTGCATCAAGGAAGTTCCACTACAGCTACGGTATCATCGACTACACGGTCAAGGGTACTGGTCAAGAAGTGCGCTTCAAATGTAGCAAAGGCTGGGAATGGTGGCTGTCGCTCGTCTGGCAGTTCTTCTGGTCTTGGATTTACGCTCCTTACATCCTCTTCAAATCCCGAGGCATCCGGGACGTCCACGGCTGGAGACTACAGACCATTTGCTGTTGTCTCGTTGGGTATGTTGCTCCTAAACTACGCATCGAGCAAACCACTAATTCCACCAGTCTCCCAGCGTCCCCGCTCTGGCTTGCCGGCTTGTACATTCCCCAGTTCGCTACCCTCAACGCGGTATTCCCTCCCCCTATCTGGTTCGCAATCTGCTTTGGCATGATGGAGGTCTTCACCATTGGATTTACAATTATCGATGTGCTCAGGGCCAACAGTTTGCGCCAAGAGACACTAGATGCTATCGCAGACTGGGAGGCACGTCAAGCAGCAGGTGGCTTGGATATACCAGCCAACGGAGAGCCTCTCAAGAGCCCTGCATTTTCAACGGCCTCTACACTGAAATCGCCTAGTGACGTCAGCATCAGCAAGCAGTCTCTCGACTCCAATAAGTCTGATATCCTGACAATGACGGCTTTGGAGAACGCGCTCAGGACCAATGCCATGCCACTTCTCCAATTTGCTGCGCTGAAGGATTTCTCCGGTACGCCCCCTGACGGCTATTATTACACGATTGTATACTGACTCTACCACAGGCGAAAATGTCAGCTTCCTCACACACGTTGCAGACTGGCGACGCTACTGGTTTTCACCAAAGTCTTCTACCGCCGAGCACCGCCGCCAACAATTCGTGGCAGCCACTCGCATTTACGCTCATTTCATCTCGCTCGAATTTTCCGAATTCCCTATTAACATCTCGTCCAAGGAGATGAAGCGCCTTCACATGGTTTTCGAAGGCGCAGCTACTATCCTTTGCGGTCGCCGCCGGAGCTCAGACACATCATCGTCGAGCGACAACGCCACGCCTTTCGACAGCATCCTACCAGACGACGCCTCCGACTCGCCCATAAACAAGAAGAGCGCGCAAACATCCATCAAGGAGATCAAGGGCCTCAAGGGCGCTATCAGCCTCGACAACCTCGGGCGCGCCAACCTAAGGGCTGTATCACGCATGGACTCTGCCCGTATCGACGAGTCATTGGCGGATTACGAGATCCCAGCCACCTTCAACGAGATGGTGTTTGATGCTGCAGAGACGGAGATCAAGTACCTCGTGCTAACAAATACATGGCCCAAGTTCGTCCAGGTGGGACGCGCGAATAGCCAGACGAGCAAAGAAGATGAGGAGAAGGGCAATATCTGGATGCACAAGTTTTTGTGTTCGTAGTCCTTATCCGTTGATGCCACGTTTGCTCTGAAATACCCCTTATTAATATCCACGAGCTGCCGCGAATCGGTAGCAAATTCAACTTTCTTGTGACTTGCAGACTTTTTTTGCATGTGCTGTGACAAACTCGTTTCCATCTTCGCTTGTATGGAAATCCCGATCTTGTAAGAGATTCCGAACATGTGGTAAGTTGGTCTTTGTGCTTATGCTGCCCCCCTGGAAGCACACTCCTTCCTGGTCGCGCATCAGGGTCTTTGATCGCAGGCGCGTTGGGCATTCGGTGGCTATCCGCATTGGGCCGATGCAAACTGCCGAAGATCCGATCTACATGTATGACGTACCACGACCAAAGCATTCTAGAACACTTGCAAAACCGCAAAACATTTCGACTTTTGTTCTAAAGTCCGCTACATCCGATGGCCTACGTATAGTGGGTCGAGTAGTGAAGATAAGTCAGGGTAGAGATTGGCTGGGTGCGCGTGTGATGATGTCTTCTACGATGGCGACGAGGTTGGTATAAAACCTCTGCAACTTGCAACGAAGCTTGCCAATTGCACCTCGTCTTATTTTTCACATCATGTCGCTCAAATACAACAAAGTCCTCGTGCTAGGCGCGACCTCGGGCATCGGCTGGGCGCTCGCCGAAAAGATTGTACAAGACGGCAAACACGCCATCATTGTTGGCCGCCGACAGGAGAAACTAGACGAATTCCAAAAGGCGCACGGCAGCGAAAAGGTCTCCAGCTACGTCTTCGACATCACCAAGCTCGACAAGATCCCGCAGTTCGTCAAAGATGTAACAACCGCGCACCCCGACCTCGACTGCGTATTCCTCAACTCCGGGATCCAGCGTGGCTTCGACTTTTCCAAGCCAGAAACAATCGACCTAGACATGCTAGAAGTAGAGTTTAGAACAAACTACCTCTCCTACATGCACCTCACTACAGCATTCATCCCCTTCCTACAAGCGCAAGAAAAGAAGGAGACATCTCTCATATACACGACCTCGGGCCTCGCGCTGATGCCTCTACCTCGCTGCCCCAACTACTGCGCTTCGAAAGCAGCGCTACACCACATGATCCTCGTGCTGCGCCACCAACTATCAAACGGGCCTGGCAACATCAAGGTGATTGAGATATTCCCACCAGCGGTGCAGACGGAACTGCACGATGCGAAACACCAGCCGGACATCACGGATGGAGGCAATATCGGGATGCCGCTGAGTGAGTTCACGGATGAGGCTTGGAAGGGGTTGGTGGAGGGGAAGGAACAGATTCCGGTGGGGTTTGTGGGCAAGGCTTTTGATGCATTTGAGAATAAGAGGCAGGAGATGTATAAGCAGATTTTCTTATCGTGAGGGTCTGTTGAGATGGATGGATGGGATGGGATGGCAGATGGCAGATGGGCTGAGGGGGGTGGGGCGTGTTAGGCAGTCAAGTCAAGTCAAGTCAAGCCACATGTTAGACCCTGGATGAAGGCCGCGGAAGAGGAACGGAAAGTGTTATGGTACAACAATGTCACAAGCGCAGATATGAATATATGGATGGAAGAAGCATTGGATTGTTTGCAAACTGGCCCTACGTTTCACCCTATGTGTCCGTAAATAAACCGCGTACCCGCTGTTGCGCAGCCAACATACGCCAAAGCTGCAAGCACAGCCCCAAGTGTTACGGCGCAGAGGATCCGAGTGGTGTGCCGCTAATCTACTCCCGCCCAAACCTACCTCGTATCAACTCCACTCTTACTTTGGGCGGCCAACTCCTGTCAACTCGCATCCTCTCTTCACAACAACAACAACCACAATTATCCTCTCAGATTTCATTGTCGATATACAAGAAAGCCTTCTTTTGCGACTTATTTAAACGAGTAATTCCGAGAAGAATAGTCACCATGGCGGACAGCTTCAGGAACGCCATGATCAACCGATCGCTCGGCGACATCAAGAACGTAAGTCAACGTCGCAGACATTTCGCCCAGAACAATTCTAAAGCAGGAACCGAACCATTAGAACCTCCAATTTCTCGTCGAATCCAACGTCATTACGACCGCGCAACACGATGCCATCTCATCGCAACTCCCCGTCTCAGCCGAGAACAGCAGCCGCGCCCTTCCCGCGGTGCCATCCTCGCAACTGGCCGCGATGAACATCCAAAGCGAGCCCACGCCGCCGCCCGAGAAGAAGAACCCAAATATCGGCTACTACTCGGACGCGCCCGTCAACGCGCCCCCACCAGCGTACCCCTCTGTGCCCGCCACGCCCGCGGGTCCCCCCGTCCTCTGCCACGCCTCCGCCATGTACCAGTACAACGCGCAAGACGTGGGCGACCTCGCGCTGCAGCCCAACGATAAAGTCGTCGTAACCGAGTACATGAACAATGAATGGTGGAAAGGACGCAACGAGCGCACGGGTATGGAGGGCATTTTCCCCGCCAGCTACGTGCGCAAGGAGGAAAAGAGCGTTATGCCCACTTACACACCCGGTCCCCCGGCGCCCAGCAACTACGGCAATATGCCCCTGGATGTTGCTTCGGGTGCCCAGGCCCCCGCGACGCCCGCTGAGCCCAGTAAGGCGGAACAGCAGGGCAAGAAGTTTGGAAAGAAGCTCGGTAACGCGGCTATCTTTGGTGCAGGTGCGAGCATTGGTGGCAAGATTGTCAATGGCATTTTTTAGAGGCTTACGTTTTTGCAGGTGCGACTATTGGTGGGAACATTGTCAACTCTATCTTCTAGGCTGGAGATGGAGTTGATGTTCTCTGTCAGGTTTATGGAATGGGATTTCTTCTGGAATGTGGAGGATTCCTTTGGGCGTTTGGGTGTCTGCGATTACGGCATATGTCTCCCTATCGAGTATCGTTTCCTAGGTGCGTGGTGCGTCAAAACTAATCGCTTCAACAAGGGAATGAAATGCGAGTGTTGCTTTTCTTCACGAGTTTGCGAATCGTCTTGCGATGTGATTGTGATTGGGCCCGGACATTCAACGCACCATATCGAGTCGCCTGGAACTATATTCCAATGCAAACACCCAAGCTCTGCGTCTACAAGCCTACCAACCCCTTCAATACCGACTTCCCCCACGATTCAGTTTGCGACATTATTTTTCTTGTTGAGCCCAAGTCGAGGTGAAAGAGGAACAGCAACGACAAGGACAAAGCACAACGACTAGAGAATCCTCAGGCGAAAGACAATTAACCGTTGACCATCCCATTCCATTTTCCCCACATACTCTTGCGGCGAATCAACCGCACCTACGTTCTTCAATCCCTCATCATCATCTTTCCCCATGTTCGATGTGAATGTAGTGGATATGTGATAGTGGTCATCACTGTCATGATATCCGATGTTTTGCAGATGCTGGATGTACTGTCTACAGAAGCATCAGCCTGTTGTCTATGAAATCTGGGATATTGCCCTTGGCTCGGCTTCTAGACACTTTTAGTGAAAACAGTTCAATGCTGCCGTATGTCTTCTCACATTGTAATGAAAAAAAAATTAATGTCTATTAGTCGGTCTACTATGCTTTTATATACAAGCCCCTTCAACACGCTCATCACCCCTCAATGCTCACAAGTAAATATAGCACATGGGTCCCTCCGTCGTACTCATCAAGTCCGCCATTGGAACCGGCGATCCCGCCGCATACCCAAGATCAACCATGGTCTCAAGCGTGGTATTAGCCGAAGGCGGGTTATTCAAAAACGTGCCCGTTCCCGAGATACCCTCGCCACTCATACGCGTCTTCCTATCGAGCTGCTGCCAAATCCACCAAGTCCGGTCAATCTGGGCATGGTGGAGGTAGAACAAGGGCTCACCCGGCGAGACGAAGAAGTCGCGACCAGGGTCCCCGCCCATGGAGTAGTGGCCTCCGCCGTGCACGCCGAGACTAGGGCCGCCGGGCCAGCCCTGCATCGTCATCTCAAAGTTCCAGATGTCGTTGTTCTGCAGGATCAGGCTTGCGATGGCGGGCGCGTCGGCCCATGCCTGGTTGGGGTAGTTGCTGAGATCGCGCTTGAGGCAGCGCGGGTTGTAGGATAGGCCGTCGCCGTTTGAAATGGTCGAGCCGTTCGTAAGCCCCAATGAAACGGGGCCAAGATTCACCTCTATAAGGCCGGCGTCAGCGTTTGTGTTTGTATATGATTGCATGCTTGGGTTATACGTACTCATGTTCTTGAATGGGCCGCTTTTCACGCAGCCCCCGCCGGAACCAGCGGGGATCTCAATTTCTGGGGGCCCAGTGTTGGCAATGACGACGTTTCCTCGGCCGGGGATGAACTCGCCGTTGCCAGACATGGAGTACTCGGACCCGTCAAGCATTGGCGATTTCTCGAGGGTGCTCTCTGCCGTCTTCGCCCAGTTCCAGTACGGTTGGTAACCTTTGTAACCGCACTCGTTACGCAGAGCTTGCTCATAGTGCCAGGTGAAGTAACGATGCCAGCCCAGGAAGGTGCCAGTAAAGTGGATGTTGTTGGTCTGGTTGATGTGGGTGCCTACAAAGTCGTCGAATCGTGATCTGGCTCCAGGAATTAGAGACGCGGGGGTTTTGGCCTTCTTGGCTTGTAGGCAAAGTACAGCGTCAGTGTATGCTTTGCGCTCCTTCTTTGATAGATCGTTCCACTCTCGGCGTATGGCGACATTGTTGATGTTGCAAGTAGCCCGTTTGCGTGAGTTCTGCTCTAGCGAGGCTTTGACCTGTTGTTCAGCAAACAAGGCCAGTTGGTCGACTTGCTCACTGGCGACTACGGGGTCGCTCGAAGCTTCCGTGGGTAGGGAGGAGGAAGGGTCATCTTGCGGTGCTGGAAGCGCGTTGGAGAGCGTTCCAGCCGTGATGAGAAGTGCTAGAGTGTTGAAACGCATCTTGTCTTGCAGTCCAACAAGAATTGAACAGAGTAGCTTGAAATGTATAAAAAGCAAGTCCTGGAGGCTGGATGACAAGAAAAAGCAGACCTGATCGTTATAATATATGTTCGGGAAATAATCTCATACGAACACCAATCTGGGCGCGCCATGCACCACTGCCGGGGTTGATGGCGACAACATGCCGAAAGTCACTTTAACCATACCGCTATGGTATGTTAGACCGTGACTATACCTATGGTTGCAGGCTGCCAGCAAAGCTCCGTGGACCTTAGGGTGACCCGATGCCAAGCGTCGAGCCAATGGCAACAGATTGTCTAGCGCATGGGAGGCCTTGCTCTCCAGGTTGTACAGCTTACATAGTCGCAAGGGCAAGATGCCAGCCAAGATAAATTCGGATTACTACTCTGATAGGGAGAGTTTTAATCGCCTGTGCGAGTGGATTCTCCCAGCCTTTGTTCGGTGAAATGAGCAAACGATAGATCGGATGGTAGCTGCCGGCACGGGAGGCTGTTCGAGACGAAAAATGCACTGATGTTGAGACGGAAACCAGGTTGAATTTTGCCGCCCCAGAGCCCCAGTATCGCTTAGATAGGACGGTCCCGAGATCGCATGATGTTCTGGTTCCCGGTGAACGGAGGGGTCTTCATCCATGTAGTTTGCGAGTAATGGACCACCGAGGAACTCCAGTCTTGGTGTTTTGTCAACGTAGTCAACTCAGCCACTTTTAGCATTGGCGATTTTGATACCTAGCATATTCTACTGCCAGATCGCGGCATAACCGCGTGTATACCGGCCGGCAGCCTGCAGCCTACGGAGCAAGTCCGAGCGGGAAAGGAGAAATCGCGGGATGTGGAGTTTTTCGTTGCAGCATACACTCATGCGGTCTAGAAAGAGACTTCAAAGGTGTATGAATCCTTCCATAAACGACAGCCTCTTTTTCGGTCTGGCGCGGGGCGGCTATCATCCACGCGCTCCAATGTTGTGTGGTGAAAGGGTAGCGATGTCCGCGATCCGACATTAGTGACGCATCCTTCCATGCCGCTAAGCCCCGCTCAGTGGTGAGTCCCGTCTTTCCGATTTCCCCGTCCCGCCTTCCCCCTCCTCCTCACGGGCTTTGATCGCAGTATTGGGACCCAATGTCACTACGGATAATCTCGATCTCAACTATTACTTGCAGCACGCCGAGATGTTGATCAGGGCCGCGCCCATTGGCTACTGCACATCCTCCGCGACTTACTGAAACCTGCCAGCTTTGACCGCCTTCGCAATATGGATGGAGGCGACGACTACAATCGACATTAACCGGCACCACAAGAATCTGGAAATCTCTGTTCTTTCGAAGCACGCCTGCTCTAAGTCCTACGGCAGGATGTCTATCATGCTTTTGAACACCTATGATACCTGTGCATTGTTTACATGCCCAGGCACAAAGGCACCTTCACTTGTCCCGACCCTGTACGATTCCGACTGTGAAGTACTTCTGTTCAAGCTGTACGGATGATTGTAGTCAATCGCGGCTCGTATCCCTTTTCTCACTTGTTCGGTCTCGACCGCATTGATAACAAGGCCGCCAAAGGTCCTTGCTCAGAAAACCATCCGGTTTCGGATGCTTTCGTTGCATAGCCTAATATGCAGACTATTGTTCACCCTCACATGCTACTAACGCTTCATCAAGACATTTTCGTGCTATCTAGGTGGAATTTGCTAGCAGCTTACAAGCCCCAACGGTTTCCGTCTCCACGTGGCAAGTGGTTCAGCACGTGGTGGGACACTGCCTGCACTTCGTGCATAGCTAGCTGACTCCCTTTCCCGCACTTGTTGGAAATAGGATCTTTCTAACGAGACGAACAGAGCCACCTTTGAAAGGAGCCTCTTAGCACCAGTCTTCGATGCTGTGTGCGTCCAGTCTCAATTGCCGAAATCTTCTAGCCGCTTGTTCGTCGTGCTCTTTACCCCACTGGAATTTGCTTCGGAAGCCGGTTTACGAGATTCTACCGTCCAACCGGGGTCTTATGTCGTGCATACTGCATAGTCCCTTGACCAAACGCATCTCGTTGTTACGCCAAGGGACATGCCTACGTCTCAAGCAAGCCACGTCAAATCGGCCTTCCAAGGTTGCAAGGCTGGTCCGACGCCAGTGTCCATACATGTCGCCATTGCCGGACAAAGGCGCAGATGAACCCTTTCCCCTTATTCGCTGAGGTCATGCGACCGCGAAAATGGGATAAACCGATGAACTGCATCCTCTTTGGTCCCTCCAAGTGGCGGTTTAAGGTTCTGCAAACCAGTCTCAGAATGTGTTTACCATGTCGTCGCCCCTGATCGATGCTATGAGTTTCGGCTGGCTGTAGTCGCATATGAACGTGGAACTGGAGCTCTAATTAAGAACCTCGCATGTTCCCAGGTGTATTCTATTCATGTCTTCAGACGTGCGTTCCATGGCCATGATTCAAGGCGCGGACGCAGCTATGCGCCCCTTCGAGAACCAAGGCCCTACCATACTCGGATCCACTTTAACGGTCACTTTCCTAGCAGTCGTTACTACCCTTGCGAGACTCCATGTCAGAGTCAGGATGATCCGCAATGTTGGCTGGGACGTGAGTGCACTCGAAAGATAGTGAATGATCCTTGCTGACATGGCTCCAACAGGACTATGTAATGTTTTTCTCCATGATATTGGTACGATTAGATGCGCGCCCTTTCCATACCACGCTGATATATGCAAAGTGCGTTGCTGGTCAATGCATCGTTATACCCCAGGTCCACTACGGAGCAGGCAAACACATCGAACGCATCCAAGCCGAAGATTTCAAGCAAGGGATGAAGCTCAACTTCATATCACAGCCGTTGTATCTGGTCGCTATCTGTTTCGTCAAGTTTTCCGTGGGTTTCTTCCTCTTAAGAATTGCGGTGAGACCGTTCTTTAGGCGTCTTATAATCGGTATCATGAGTCAGTTTACACGTCTTCGAAGCACATACAATCACTAACATCAGTACAGTCTTCATGGGAATCTACACGTTTGGCTGCTTCTTGACAATTCTTTTACAGTGCACGGATATTCGGATGATGTGGGATACAACGGTCAAGGGCACATGCTGGACCGTGAAACAAATCAAAATCCTGGGCTACACCAACACAGTACTGAACATGAGCACGGATCTTGCGTTCTCAATTGGAATACCAGTAAGTCACTGCTCAGAACCTCATTTCACAATACAACACTGACCGCGACACAGATCCCAATGCTTTGGGGCGTCCAAATGAATCGCCGTCACAAAGCCTCGTTGATCTGCATTCTCGCACTCGGAACCTTCGCCGCATCCGCCTCCATGATCAAGCTCTCCTACATCCCCAACTACGGGCGCGCAGGCGACTTCCTGTGGGACTCGCGCAACCTCACCATCTGGACCGTCGTCGAGTGCAATATCGGCATCGTCGCGGGCAACCTCCCCTGCCTCAAGCCGCTGTTCCGCTCCATCCTCGTTTCCACATACGGTAAAGGAACGCGCAAAACCGCACAGCCAAAATACTACTCCGACGCATACGGACCTGGTACAAAACAGCGCTCTGCAATCAAGAGTTACGGGCCACTAGCTTCGCCCAAGAGAGAGAATGGCGACTTCTCAGGGCACGGTATGGCGGGCAAAGCATACATGCTCACGACTATTGACGCGACGAATACGCAGCTTGGGGATGCTGGGGGCAGTGAGTCCGGAAGGAGCTCGCCTGTTCCAGGAAGGAGCAGCACGGATAGTATTGCGAGGCTGCATGATCATGCGCATCGCGGCGAGGGCTTGGGTAATATTATGGTGACTACAAAGGTGGATGTGACGGAATCGGTGCATTCGCGGGAGCACTATGAGGGTGGGAGGTCGCATGGTTGTTTGCAGGCCAAGGAACTGGTGTAAGGGTGCGTGGGATGAGGGAAGGTGGCAGGATGAATGATGGTTATAGGTTAAGGGGTTACGGATAATGTATGGTTTAATGTAGCTTGTTTGAATGTTTACGAGAGATGTATCAGCACCGCTTCTGAGTGCTCTTATGTGTATAGCAGGGTATTCTGTGATCAAATTACCTACCTTGGCATCTTCGTCTTTCCAATAACGCCTGTGCCATAATTTGAACTTTGTTCAACTTTCAACTCGATTCATCCCAGGAAAAAGACGTTACGCACGCCTCTACGCAATTTCTGCATCGAATAATGTCCACCAAGCATGGCTGAATGGTAAGCGGCGTCACATGCATATTTAAAAACGAATGTAGTGAATAATTGATAATATTCGCGAATATCGCCTCAATACCGCCTCAGTATTGAGGCGACTTCTCATCTAATAGACAAAGGAAAAAAAAGCGCTTGTTCAGCTGCTGTGGGGGGTATATATCTAAATCATCTCCTCATCTCCTTACTTCCATCCAATCGCTTCCATTAAACCAGTAAGCTGGTTTACACATCCTACACTTTTTTCCTTCTTCAATCCTTCGGTGGCGGCGCCATCAGATACGCGGCTTGTAGCTGCGGCTCGGAGACTCGTGGCTCTTTCATTGCAAGCAGCTCAGCGTCATGTGGCGCCCCTATGATTATTTTTGTTCACGCGTCCTTTGTTTTTCTGTTCCTGGCAGATCCTGGCAGAAGAGGTCTTTGCGCAATGCGACTAGAACCCGAAACGGCAATGCTATCTCGATAAAAATAGTCGACTGCCCAGTTACTACATCTCAGGCGTTCAAGTCGAATTAAGAGGCGCAGCGACAACCGGGTTCAGCCTCATGCAGCTGAGGCGAAAGGGCCTTGTCTGCTCAGCTTGGGCGTGGAACGCGATGTTCTGCAAGACCTCGTGCGGCAGCGCGAGCAGTTTTGATTCGCTCCGCTGGGGAAGCGAGATAATCTCGTCGCTCGAGTCCTCGGTGTCGTATTCGTTTGTTTCGGGCTCCCAGCACCAGGTTTCGCGCCACATGGCTGACGAGACCTTGTACTCGCTGTCGTACTCGCTGTCGTCCTCATTTGGGTGCTCGGCAATGACATGGATCTTCGGCTCCGCCTCTTCCGCGGGCAGTGGGCTTTCGAGCGATGAGGCAGACAGCGCGCGGAAGCGGTGCACGTCGGCATCCATGGGCTTCTCCAGCCAGTCGTCAATCTCCTCGTCCGACATGTCGCTCCGTGCGCTCCTGGAGGAACTCAAGGAGCACATGCTCTGTGGTGTTTGAGGTGGTGAGACGGGGTGGCCTTGGTTCAGGTTCGATTCGTAGGTTGCTTGTTTCCAGTGCACGTAGGTTTGCATGCCTTGGAGCAGTTCCCGGCTGGACTTTCGGTCACGTGGTGTGAGGAACTGCTGGATGGGGAAGAAGCTGCCTTCAGCCGGGGAAATGGGTGGTGAGAGGAATCCACTCGACATGGGGCTTTCATAGTCGATCTCCGTCTGCTTGGTCGCATCCTGAAAGTACTCGCGCTCGGATTCCGCGGGCGACGTCAGAGATACAACTGAGGCGGCTCTTGAACGTTCCGATGATGTAGATTCCTCGGTCTTCAGGGATCGCATGTGTGAGAGGAGTTGGTCGTTGGCGGCGTTGATGCGTTGGAAGAAGGACTTCTTGGGCCTTACAATGTGAGGCCTCAAGTCGTCATACGGTAGGCCAATGGTAGTCGTCATGGTGTGTATTGTGTGTTGTGCGGGATCGGGGTGAATGCTGGTGGTAGCTCAAAAAAACTGGTCTTGCAGGTGGTGTCCAGGTGGTTTATGTTGAAGAGAGCATGTCAAGTTTCTTTTCTGTTTTGATGTTTTGATGTTTTGTTGTTTTGTGGACGGGAGCGACGGGCTACAAAATACCAACTGAAACTGGGAATTGGCCCTTTAGTTGCGTGTGTCGGCTCCGCTAGGGGGACGGGCAAAAGTAAGGCGGGGCAGCAATGTTCGTCAGCCCGACTGTGAAAAACGGTTGATCCATGCAGTGTAGCGTTCGGTCAATAATGCAGCCCTTGCCCAGAGCAAAGTTTGATTGGTCGGGAATGCTGACTGGGCCGAGCAGATCCACTGGACGACCGTGTTTTTGGCGTTCGGAGTCGAGGCCGATGACCTCAACTTCTGCTTGGGGACCGGGGTATGCCTTTTCGCTTCTCTAGCTGCGCATCCGCACATACAGCTGTCGGAATAAGCACCCAACCACTGAAACAGTATGCAGACGTGCAGTAAGCTGCTGCCGGCAACCTCCATGCATGCAACGCCGTTTCTATTGAAACACCGTATGATACAGACATTCTCGAAAACAATCAACATGCACACACACACACACACACACGCGCGCATGCTATTGTTGTCTCCCATGTACCGATTTCTAACACAATGTCATCGCTGGGATGTGTCGGAGGAAAAGGTGGAGAGCGTCATTAGCCACGACGTTCCAGACCACCCCCCCCCCCTCATCGATCGATCGCACGTGCAATTTTACTCAAAGCGTTTGCGCAACAAAGCCGTTGGACAGAAAACGAGATGAGGCGAAAATTGGGCTATTGAAGCGCCTACCTGAAGGAAGCCCGTTTGTGGAAACCCGGTCCGAAACTTTGTTTGGCTGTCAACAACAATCTCTGCTGTTGACATCCTGGCGTTGCAACCTAGGATCGGATTCTTGGTTCAAAGGGCCTTTCGCATCTCCTCTTTTTCTTCTTTAGACGAACAGTGTCTGTGCTTCCACGTTTCGTGTGCATTACGCAGCGCTCCACACAGGTAGTATTTTCACCTTGTGCGTGCATGAACTGGCCGAGACGTCATGTGGAAGAACCCCCCTTTCGCCTTGATAAACACCATCATCAAGACGACATTGCGATGTCGTAGTTGCTCAGTCGCCCAACTCTTAGTTGATTGGGATTACGCTGCTTACCATCCGGGCTCCCAAGTCGATTGCCCGAGATCTACTTGCCTTGATGGTGCTTGACCCGCGCGCGAAGTCTGATCTTCGCATCCCCGAGTCCTCCAACCGTGGATCGGCACATGCCAGCCTCGCTAGTCGACCAGGCCCCGTAAGCACATCAGCCCAAAGCGGCTAGCCCCATCCTCTGCTCGTGCCCAAAGGAGGAGCAGTTACCACCCGATGGAATGGAAACACCATGATGCTTTTCAAGATCGCTGCGGGCATGTTACAACGGCAAGTGTCACGTCGCGCACCCTTTGCATGTTCTTTTCGCTATTCCCAGATCTCATGAACTCACCTGACGCGTGAAACTCGTGAAGAACCGCACTCAGGCCGATCGCAGCCCGAAATTTCAGACGCGGGCCTCGGGACACCTGGCTGCAAAACCGTTGCTGGAGCTCCGAAGACTAACGAGCGCGGCACCGGGCTGCTTACGCCTAAATTGCAGGGAAGATGACTCCACAGCCACGAGCGCCGTCGCATCGAGGCTGACGGTCTGACAGACTTGACAGACAGTACCGAAATTCGATGACGACGGCTCACGGGGACCATGGAAAACGTTGTTGGCTCGAGGAACCTTCCGCGGACCATGCTTTTCTTTTCGAGAAGCCTTGCGAACGAGCTTCCAAGGCGAACAGTTATTGCTTCTGTCTGTCTGTCTGTCTGTCAGCAGCCTTGCGTTGGGGGTGACCCCAGCATCGTGCGCGATGCAACGCAATGGCAGCTCAACAATGTTAGTCGGGCCGTGTCATGAACGCTGTCTTCTTTTGCTCTCTTCGTACACGTGAGGAGGGAAAGCAGTGATGCGCGGTTCGAAGGTTTCAAGTCCATGCAATAGTTGTTGGAGTATAGTTTATTAAAAGCACCCCGGGTCAATGTTCCCCTCACATCTCCTTGCTTTTTTGTTCTTCCTCGTTCCCCGTCGGGCTATTCCACCGCAGGTGTTTGGCGCTAGGGCGTATGTATAAGGAAACGGAACATGCCATTCAATACCTGGTGGTTCAATAGGTGTTTCGAGGGGGCGCGTTCCTTTCTCTCGGCAGAACCACACTTTCGTGAGGGTCGCAAGGTTTTTCGTAAACAATCAAGAACCGGTAACACGTGCAGGCGAAATCGAGATGTGCCCTAATAATGGTCAGCGAGTTTCGAGGAGCTTGCGCATCTGCGAATGCACCTGCGGCAATCTCCATAGGAAGTCCGTATCGAGTGCGCGGAGATGTTAGGTGCTTACCGGTATCCAGACGCACGCCATACTCCTTGAGTGAGGAGTTAGCTATAGAAAGCAGTATATAATAACCTTGCTGAAGTATTAACTTTTGATTCATCGCACAATCCCGTCCGACATAGTCGCACTCCACATGGGGGTGTCCTCGGGAATCTGGACTCGGCGCATCGAGTTTCGCCTGGAGTCCTTTACCAGTGTCAACAATATTTCCTCAAGTCCCGTAGATCAAACTTACCACCAGCAGAGTACAACCACGCAAACAAATCCCGTCGCCAAACTGGCGATGTATATAGCATACGTATATAGCGTTGCAGGTTGGACTGTCTCAGAAAGTGTTGCAACCGCGGAGCCTCGTCCGGCAATCATGTGCATCACTTTGTGCGCCAACAAAAGGCTACATGCCATCGAAAATGTCGACAACGTCCAGAAGGTATCTCTGATGTCTGGAGCAGTGCCTGTATATATAAAGGCTCAAGGGAGAGTGGGACATCGTAATCGTCCGAAGTCGCACATCTTGCCATGACTCCTGTCAAACAAGGCAGTCGCAGGTCCATGGGGCGATACTTTGGGCTGTGATCATCCGTTAGCGATCATCTCAATGATTGGATACTCAAATAATGATTGTACTCACTCTAACAAGCGCCTCGAGCCCACCCGGTCGATAACGCGACCGAATGAACATAAATTGTGGTGCTTAGCCCAGACTCCACCGAGCACTTAATACTCCAGAACCATGAACCTGCACCACCTTGTACTGGCCACATTTCTTAGTACAAGACCTCGGAGTTTCCTGCTCCTATTATCCTGTACTCCGCGATGCCGTACAATCTCGGCGTATACGCGTATATATATATATAACCATCTTACAACCCGCATCTGCTCTCGCAGCTTGGAATCGCAACTGAACAAAATCTGTGCTTGTATCCTCCATGGTGTACATTGCGAATCCTGGGAGGAGGGGGGCAGGTGGTAGTGAATGTAACAGGAGCGAACAAGGTCCAGCCACACATCCAATCTCAGTAGTCGTTCTGCTTCGACATAGTAATACTGCCAGAACCAGGGGCCGAAAGCGAGAGCGGAATGCAAAGAACGCATGGGCCTCGCATATAGCTCTCCAACGGGGATGCCGCTGGGTACTCGGGTACCCTCGTTTCGACGATAATCTCCGAGCGTGTTGTGACGGGGCTTGGCGTCGAAGCGACGTCGAAACATTCGCACGTGGAAACAAGACCCGAGACAAGGTACATGTAATGGAACATTGTCGCGGCTATTTAGGCAATTTATATATATACATGAAAACGGGGGCTTGTTATTGGAAATGATCGTGGACTTGAATTCCCATAGTTCATCAACCCTAAGAGTTGATCGATTTCGAGGTGGAGGTCCACACCCTCGATGTGCAGTCGAACCGGGATGGTATCGATGGTCTGAACAACACCATCACCGCTAGTAACACAGCTTTGGGGTGGTATATATATAAGTGATGAATGAACGAGTAAAAGAAAATGTAGAAGGTGTTGACGATGAAGAAATTGATCTTCCTTGGACCGAGTGTTTATATGAGTCTAAGACAAGGTTGGAAATATCTTTGCTTGAGCTGTCGTTTGCTCACCCCGGCTGATAGTGAGGACAAGGTAGTGTTGGGAGACCGGGCGGCGACGTACCCGGATATCACCCGCGGATGTATCGGAGAGAAGACTATTGTCGCTTCAACGGCAACCTGCATCCAGGAAGAGTATGAAAATGTAGGAAGCATTGGTGGTATATTATATATCTCCCGTGTGTTGGATCAGTACATAACCACTAAGATGCTTCATACCTATGCACATGTACCACATCATATCACATCACCCGTCGTCCGCAACATTACATCCGCATCTTCGTTAGCCATTTCCTCTCAGTCCACATCACCGGACCTAGAAGTTCTGGCACATCTTGCCGAACCAGCGATCGTCCAGCGGCTGTGGAAACACGCCATAGTCCAGCAACTGGAAAAGATCCCATTCGCCGGCACCGCCCTCGGTCTTGAAGTTCCAGAAAATCCAGCCGTGGGTCCTGGCTTCGTACGCTTCAAGCTGCACTTCGATGTAGCGCCGCACGCTGTTTTTCCACTCTTGTGACCAGGAAGATACGGGGCCCGATTTGCCTGCGCAGGAACCGATCCAGTATGAGCCCGGGAAGCTGCCCTCCATTCGGGAGCCGACATTGAAGCCGTTCAAGTGCGGAGCGCAATCAGTGAAGGCGCCGGACCATTCACCAACGACTAGGTGCGAAGTCAGTATCTGTGCTGCACAAATCCGGGAGGGATCCGTCGCTTACTGGTCCACTTGTCAGAGCCGTCGTAGTTGTCGACCTGGAACAATGCATTAGTAAACAGTGCAGGACTAGTCTGCCGTAGTTCGACATACAGAACTGCATGCGAGCGCTACGTGCTGGTCGATGGACATGGCGTTCGTAGCAGAATCGAAGATCTGGTACTCATGGTGATCCACAATGACATTGCGCGAGTTATTATCGCGTGCGTCTAGAAAGCTGTTCAGCCACCAAGGGTTCTCGAAACCATCGTGCAGCATAGCAGGCATATCGCTGATTTCTCGTAGGTTGTAGAACGCATCGCGGTAGAATTGTTTGACCATGTCGGGGTCTAACTTTAGCAGGAAGGGCTCGTTGAGGAACTGGATGGCAACGATAATATCTTGCATATCAGGTGTCGCATACTTCTGCTCGATTTGGTGGAGTGCAGCATGCGTATGACTGAGGCTGTCAGAGTCGCCCCACATAGGCCAAGGCACCCGATGTCCACTGTGGTCGAAGCCGTTTTGGGATTTGGGGGCGCCATGGAGATCAATGACAATCTTCAGGCCCGTCTCCCTTGCCCAGTCAACGGCAAAGTCGAGGTAGGGCGCTGCTCCTTGGATGTAAGGGCCCCATGGATCCACATAGCTGCGAGAATGTACTGTGAGGGGGATTCCATGTATGGGTGTCGCTCAGAGTGCTTACCTCCAATATCCTACAGGGATGCGAACGACATTGAACCCTGCTGCCTTGATCTTCCAGAAGTCGTCCAGTGAGACAAAGGTCTCCCAGTGAGGCTTTAGCACATCAGTACAAGCGTCGCGTCCCAGCTTCTCGCAAAGTGTCCACTCGTCGTAGATGGGCCAGTCATTCGAACTGTAGTTCTGAAAAATCGACGGTGTGATGAAGCTGTACCTGTCAGACAAAGCGAGCAGGGAGCAGATAATGCTTACGGCTCGAGCACCAACCAACCACCGATATTGACGCCACGAACTTTGTCAGTACCCCAATCGAAGGCAGTTGATCGGTCGTGAAGTTTGCTGTATATATGATAAGCCCGTGTCATCGGCTCTTGAGCAAGGTGTAGTTACCTCGGTGCAGCTTCCACAAAGGAAATTGCAGCAGTCAAGGCCGCTATCAGAAAAGCTGGAGCGCGCATGATGGAAGCAGTACGCGTTCAATTGATGCCGTTGTTCTTGTGCAACGATGTCGGCGCCCGAAAACCGAGAAGGTAATGAAACGTGGTGGAAGCAAACGATTGTGAATGTGGGAGCGAGAAAGGTGAGCCACATTAGATGCACGCCAAGCCCCTCTCGGTCGTTCGTCATGGTCTGTTGCAGTCGCGACTTCCGCCCGGGTGTAACTTGGCGCTAGCTTGTGGCCAGCTGAGACCGTAATTGGTATGTATCAGTGGCACGTTGGGGAGTAGCGATGTCATGCACAAACAAAAGAAGTAGATGCTACCCCAAAGAAACTAAGCAAATCAGGAAGATGCGTTCTTGTCAATACAAAGTGGTGAATCAGAATATAGGACTCAAGGAATTCATCGTGGCGACTAGTAACACAACAGAAAGCCAGATGTCGACAAAAATGTCTTCTGCTGAACAATGTAGAGATGATGATTCCGGGCCTAGCGACCGGTGAGCAGGCAACTGTAGAAATTTCGCCCAACGTAAACGATAAAACCGGCTCGGTTCAAAGTCCAAAATGAGCCAGGTGAGGAGTGCTGGGTGTTGGAGGATGGGTGGCGCATGCAAGCACTTTGATGTCGCAATGCTCTTGTCGCGCGAAAATAGTACCACACGGCAGGTGGAATGATCCTTTGTGGGGTGTTGCAAGAGGTCGATGCTACCATTGAAGAGGTAAATTCACCAGATGTCAATTTAGTCGTAGTGCTTCGCCGACTCTTATGTATCCGATTCCATCATTTTGCTGATGAAGGCGGAACCTGTTGGCCCCAATATGAACGCCGACGAACGCGATTGCTCAACTTCAAGACTGGTAGACCGGTCCAATCGCAACTGCTCATAAGCACAAGTATCCTGGACACCTACATCTCACCATCAGCCACGAGTCAAGAATGAGCGGGTTCAGTCCATGAAGCCCGTAGTCTCATCCATAATGGCTGCGAAGCTCTTGGTCTCACGATGCTTTCCACTAGTGACAGGAGGAAATTGCGATATCTTCAATCGAAAATCGTCAGACTTTTTTATCGCTGGTGCAAGATTTCTGCGATAGGGTCAACAAGGATAGCATGATTGAGAGGGACTAGCGTACGTGACATCTCCACGAACGAGATAGTTACTGCGCTCCATTGCAACGGCGAGCTCTTCTTGGTGGTTGTCGAGCAGCCCGGTGTTGGGCACGACTATGAGTGGGATTTGATACCGCAGCGCTTCGAGGATTGAGCCAGATCCTAGGTAGATCAGCCAACACCACCATTTACATGAAATTTCCATTTAGTACCAGCATGAGAGATGACGAGACCCTTTGACCTTTGAACAAGTTGAAACTGCGCTTGCAACCCGTCTGGGTTGAAATCGATGCCATCTATAATCAGACTGCGTTTCTTCTCTGCGTCTTGCAAATAGGCGAGAGCATCGCTAGAACACTTGGTGTAGACATCCCGCGCTGAACCATATTGAACCAAGAGATGTGTGAAGCCGCCTTCTCGCAGGGCATCCAGACTTGAGGGTTTCAAGACAGATTCAATAAGGGCAATGAAGGGCGCCGTAGCCCCCGTAGTGACGAAGCAGAGTTTCGAGTCAGGTGTCCAGTTCCAGGATTCAGCCATTATAGACGCGGCGATGCTCGTACAGTCTTGTATGAAGCCCAAAAATACTAAATTTCGTCTTTTCCGGTCCAGTAATCAGTCGATACACGCAAGCAGATGTCTGGCGGGATAGTTGCGATGAAAGCGGAGGTCGGGCGGACTTGTCTTCGATTGGCCCGGCGCGCGGTGGCACTTTCCTCCCATCGCCAAGTCCATCCTGCACTGCGAAAAGTCGACGACAGCATCGACCACGCAGGCCAACCCCAATGGCGTCGACAACACGAAGGCTGCTATTGCAGTCCCGACAATGCCCATCGCGGATACGACCCCGAGCAGCACCCAAGCACACGACGACACAATGGCAGCGCCCGCTCTCCACAACGCCTCGCCGCTATGCCAACGAGCCTACGAAACAGGGCTCCGCGACCTCTGCGAATGCCACGCCGCCGACTGAGACGGCCGAAGAGCTCAGCCCGCCATTGGACTTTTCAAACACTGCGCCGACCAAGGACTTCAAGGAGATGTCGCAGGCTGAACGGGAAACCGCCATGCTAGACAACCTCCGCGCATCCCTCGCAGAAATCGACCCCCAAGTCGTCGCCGACGCCCTCCGCAAAGGAAAGCGCGGGCTCCCCCAAACCCAAGATCTTGGCCTGGAAACGGACGAGGACTTTGACATCGAGGAGGATGACAAGAGAAAGGCGGCAATGGGCTTCTGGGCCGAGGGAGAAGAGAGCATGGGGCCGGATGAGGATTACTACGGAGATGATTTGACGAGTCACGGTCACGGGGAGTTGCAGCAGCACCGGGAGTTGAGGGAGTATGCCAGGTTGATTGCGTGGGAGCTACCGCTTCTGAGTCGTACGTTTGGCAACATACCTGATGGAAAGCATAGACTAACGTCCCACCAGATCTCGCCCAGCCCTTCACACCCCCCACAGCAGCAACGCCCTTTCGCTTCCGGTACACCTCGTACCTGGGCGAATCGCACCCAGCCAGCAACAAAGTCGTCGTAGAGTTCTCGCCCTCGGACCTAACGCAGACAACGCACGCCCTAAGCCCCGCACAAGTAACCAAGCTGATCAAGCTCTCCGGACCCCGCTACAACCCCTCGACCAACATCGTCAAACTCTCCTGCGAGCAATTCGACACCCAGTCGCAGAACAAGCGTTTCCTCGGCGACACCATCGCCGCGCTGATCGCCGAGGCAAAAGACGGCAAAGACAAGTTCGAAGACGTGCCCTTCGACTTTAGACACCACACGCCCAAGAAGCGCCACGAGTTCCCCAAGGAATGGGCCCTGACCAAGGAGCGGAAACAGTATCTCGAAGAAAAGAGACAGCGGACTGCGTATCTTGAGGATCAGCGGGCGGGCAATGGCGAGTTGGTAGATGGAAAGAGGATTCTGGAGACTAGTCTGCCGTTTATGGAGACAGCGCAGATGGCGCCCGAGACGGTTATGGTGGGTGGGGCGAGGGGAAAGCAGTTGAGGTAGGGTTATCACTGTTTGTGTAACAAGGACACTGTATCATACCATTATCATATGGCTTTTTTGTGAGGAATAACGAGATGTGATGATCTGATGTGGCTTTCGTTTGTAGGAGATGAGTGACGCCATAGTCTCTTCTTCTTCTACTGGCGTAATATCTCTTCAAACTTCCCGTGATCTGGTGGAAGTCGATTCGGTTTGCAATGCTAGGGTACCCAAAGAAAATGAAAGAAAATTGGCCGAAGGATGGCGAAAGTGATGTGATAGATGGCATCCTGCCTCTGAATTGGGCGGAGCAAACAACAACAAATCAAGGGGTATATCTATACCCAGACCCTTTGGGCCCCTCACACGCCGAAAACTCCAGTGATCGCCCCCCTTGGTTGATTTACTTGTACAGACTATAAAAGGAAACGGGTTGGTTGAAGCCGTGGCTAGAAGCTGCTCAACCAGCTTGCCCGGTACTCGCGCGGTTCTTCTTCCTGCCCTTGGCTACTGGCGTGTCGCCCTCTTCTCGCTTGCGCTTTGTAGGCCGACTGCTTCCGCCCTTGGGTCGATAGGCAGTGTCGTCGTCTCCTCCGCCCGTCTTCCGTCGTCCCTTGGCTGTTTCGGGCGCAGCTGAGTCTTCGTCGTCGTGGTCGCGGGGGCCTGGTGTGCCTATAGCGGACTCCCGTTTGACCTTGGCATTGGCCTTGCTTGTCTTGGGAGCCGCAGACTTCTCGGAGAGGTTCTCGTGGTGTGCGGCGTCCTTGTCTTGGAGGAAGACTTGGGGCTGGTGCTTGCGCAGCCAGTTGTAGACGCTGTCGGGGTTGCGGACTGTGAGGTCTTTTTCGCTGAGGGGTGGTTGGGCGGATGCGAGGCGCACGGGTCGGCCGTGTTGCAGGGACTGGTCGAAGCCGGGCTGCTCGAGGAGTTGGTCGGTGGCTAGGAGGTACTCGTCTTCGTGCGTGGGCGACATGTAGCCCGGCGCATGCTCGCTGAGGTCGATGCCCGGGACGGGGTGGTGGGCGTAGTCTTCGCGCGTCGTGTGCGGCACCTTGCGCTCGAGGCTGGCGAGCGACTTAAGCGTCTGCTGTATCGCCTGCGATCGGTGTAGTTGGTCTGCCTGGGTGGTGAAGTCTTCGGCGGTAATGTTGCCGTTGGCCAGATCTTCTCTCAGCGCCTGCAGCTGCAGCTTTGTGGCTTCGGGGTCGGGACCTGCCTCGAGAGAGGGCACAGCAGTGTCGGCCGGGGAGAGGTTGCGCAGGTCGAAGCGCAGGCGTGAATTGACGCGTGTCTGGTCGTTCAGCTCGAGGAGGATATCCAGCATCTGGTCGTTGTTCTCTTGCAGGCGGCGCGCGGTGCCCATGGCCTTCCATTCCTGCTTGATCAGGTTGTCGCTGTCCGTCATGGCCTCGTCGAACTTGATGCGCATCTTGCGGTATTTGCGCCTAGGATGGGAATTAGCTGACGGGCGCGATGTGCAGGGCGGCGCGTCTTGATTTACCTCCACGAGCGCTTGACGGGCTTCGTTGTCGCATCGCCGGCGTCAGGCTGCATGGGCTCCTGGATGCTCTCGGCGACCGGAGGGGCTGCTTCGGAGGCCATGATGCGATGGATGGCGGGTGGGATGGGGGTGGATTGGCGGTGTGGTCGCTGCTCTCACGTCCTGGTGGGAAGCGCGTTCTAGAGTTCCATGGTTCTGCCAGGCCGGTTGCTCTGTGCACCTCGGAGAACACGGTCTTTCGAGCATCAGGTGGACCTGCCACGCTTCCCTCTTCACGACGCCTACCCAGTGCGGAAATCCTGTCCCCTTGCTCCTTTATTACTTGCATACACCCACCCTTCGCCGTCGCCCATCGCTTCCCACCAGCCCTCGACCCCTTTGCCAATCGCTTGCCCTCTCGAAGCTCGGACAGGCCCGGAAAGTGTTGCGTATACAGTAAGACCCTGAAAGCCCCAAGGCCCCCATGTCGCCGCCGCAGCTCCTTGTAGCCCCGTCACTGACAGGCAGACAGGCAAACAATAGTCTCACGCGAGCATCGCATATCCATTACTTTCCACTCCCCGCCTGTCCCGGCGATTACATCAATACCGCCAAACTGTCACCCATACTCCTCAACCGCACTTCCGGCCTGAGCTTCGCTGGCGACCCGCGGCCCCGCCAGTCAGATTCGCCGTCGACGTATTCTAAAATGTCCCTGGACGCCGCAAAGGACGCGAGGAGGCGTCGTAGCAGTAGTCTTGTCTACAAAGAGCCTCCCGAGTCGCTGGAGCAGCTGAGCGACCAGTCGGCCTTGCCCAATCTGAACGCAGAATGGGTGAATGCAAAGGGTGAGTGAACACAAGACAATACAACCTAAGCACGCATGCACGGCGGGCATACAGGACTCTTTGGCTGACGCATTCCAGGTGCCTGGGCTATCCACTTTGTCCTCATCTTCTTCGGCAAGATCTTGTTTGATATCATCCCCGGCATGTCGCAGGAAGCATCATGGACCCTCGTAAATCTCTCGTACGTGGCGGGATCCTACCTCATGTTCCACTACGTGCGCGGTGTCCCCTTCGACTTCAACTCGGGCGCCTACGACAACCTCAACATGTGGGAGCAGATTGACAACGGCGACCAATACACACCCGCCAAGAAGTTTCTCCTTACCGTACCCATAGTGCTGTTCCTAGTCAGCACCCACTACACCAATTACGACTTGACATATTTCCTCATCAATTGCTTCGCGACAATAGCAGTCGTCATTCCCAAGCTGCCTTCGGTATGTCTATCATCTAGACGCTCGCTGCAACTCTACTAACGCTATCCCAGCTCCACAGGATACGATTCGCTTTCTTCAATAACCCACCCGACGACGCGTAGTCGACTCTTTCCCGTATTTGCATCTGTTGGGTTGGCTGTAATTTTGTCTGTATTTTTAATACCAGCCGCGATGGGTCGTGGACAGATTGAGTAGCATCACCGCGTGGGGCCGGCGTTTGGGGCACATGCGTATGCGAAAAGGCGCTTTATTCATACAAAAGTAGCGGAATGCATCCTTCGCGTATTCACGTGAAGATTGTGGCTGGTTTAGCTGCATACATGGCATCCAACTTCAACTCGCTACAGGCCCAGATGCCTGCAAGTCCACTACAATGATATAGTTACCAGTGAATTTTTTCCATCTTCATTGAAGACAACACGCTCAATAACGTGCTTTTGCAATGCATGGGTGCACTACTTATTCCGAATATCCATAGCGCAATCCAAGCGCGGCTGCTCACATGCGCATGCCCGTTTGAGCCAGCCTTCGTCATCGATCTTGCATCCTTCGTGAAACCCGGGCCGAACGCGTTCTTTATTTACTACTCGTCTACCCCACAATCCATCTCAATGATGTTCGCCACTTGAATTGTGCTTACATTTCCAACAATTGTTCTTTCAGACCGCGCCAATCCGTAGCTTTCGCCTCACTGTCTGACGTCACCGGTCCGAAGCGCGTACCCCAAGCTTCGAGCTTCGCAGAGACTTCACAACACACAAACACAAAATAATTACAGAGCTTCGCATCGACTGGATACTTCATCATGGTCTGGTCTCAGCTCGAGCCTACGGGCCCGCACGTCACGTATATGGCGCTTACCTTCTTCCTGATAATGTACGCGCTGTTCTCGCTCATGATTCGGAACCGGTTGCATCTTTCGGAACCACCACTAGCCACATTATTTGGTATCGTAAGTATCAACCAAATTCAAATCACACAAAGGAAAATTACTGATTGCAAATAAACAGATTGTAGGACCGCGCGCCCTTGGTTTTCTAAAGCCTTACGAATGGGGCTTTTCGGTGCGTATACAGGCATCTTCCGAAACGCCAGGGCTAACCATCAGCAGGATGATGTTATCCAAGAAACCACCCGTCTGATCGTCGGGATCCAATGTTTTGCTGTCGGCCTAGAACTTGAGGATCGCTACTTGTCCAAGAAGAAATACGCCCTGCTAGCCCTGTTGGGACCTGTCATGACATTCGGCTGGCTCATCTGCGGCCTTTTCGTCTGCATCATTTTCGAAACGGATTTCGTTACCGCATTGACGATTGCGGCATGCCTTACACCAACGGATCCAGTACTTGCAGCCTCAGTGCTTTCCAACAGTCAGTTTAGTACTCGCGTACCAAAGCGCATTAGAAACCTACTGAGCGCAGAGAGTGGATGCAACGATGGTGTTTCATTTCCGTTCCTGTATATCGGTCTAAGTCTTCTCCTCAAGAATACTGCTGGCGGTGTCTTGAAGAAATGGTTCCTCATCACGATACTGTACCAATGCGTGGTAGGCGTTCTTGTCGGTGTGGCTCTCGGACACATCTTCAACATGCTCTATCGCTTGTCACACGGACGTGAATGGATGGGCCGAGCCTCCTACCTGACCTTCTACCTTCTTCTCGCCGTCTTTTCCATCGGAGTAGCATCAGTCCTTGGAGTGGACGACTTCCTAGTAGCTTTCTTCGCAGGACGTGGATTCTCTCACAGGCAGAGATCTCCCCTCGCCGACACTGCTCTTCCCATCATTATCGATATGATGATTAACTCGGCCTTCTTTGTCTTTTTCGGCGCAATGATTCCCTGGGATAGCTTCGACGCATTGGATGCCATCACACCCGGTCGACTGGTCGGCTTGCTCGTCCTCATCCTACTCTTCCGCCGTATCCCAATCGTCTTTTCAATGTACAAGATGAAATTGCTGCCCTTTGTAAAGACGACAACTGAAGCACTCTTCGTCGGGCATTTTGGCCCAATGGGTGTTGGAGCGCTCTTCCTCGCTATCGAAGCACGCGCACAGCTTGAGACCGGCACCTCTTTACCCATGCCGAGCCCACCCGACGACTTACCAGCAGGAAGGCAGCGAACTGTTACTTTGATCTGGCCGATTGTCTGCTTCGTCGTGCTCGGTAGCACCATGGTCCATGGCTTCAGTACGCTTGCCGTCAGTATCGGAGGCCACTTTGCGCGCAAGGAGGCTGAGAGAGCTCCGCTGATTGGAGCTGAAAGTGACGGATTGCATGGTATGATTCATGATGAGGAAACTAGTGAGATTGAGGATGAGGAGTAGAATGAATCTTGCAGATCATTGGAGCTTCTCAAAATAGAGCGGGCAGTTTTACGTCATCTACGCGACTTCTCCTAGTCATCACAGAAGTTACGAAACAAATTTACTAGTTGGTATGGAAAAGATATGGCGCAGCGACAGCCATGATGTATTTTTAGGGACGGGTTTTCTTTTCATTCGATAGGGGCTGCATTTACCAAGGTTCAAACGTTAAGAAGCACGTATCGTACAACACTAGATAGCGAACAAGCCTGTATCTATGGGAACGCAGCACCTTTTTGTACGTGATCGTCCAGATGTCTCCGCTGTCAGTACCTTCCTATTGTAGCCTAGTCCCATCTACATCACTTATCCCCGCGTAACGTCCGGTCGCCAACACTCTTCCCATCACACACTGCAATGATGGCAGGCAAGATCTCAGAGAAGCAGTCGCTGCTTCCAGTGCAGAAGAATTCGCATAGCCCTTCTTACAGTCGCAAGTTCATTGGAAGCGCTGTATTCTGTTTCGCAACTTTGGCCTTCCTCAGGCATTACATCATCGCTTCTACACCAGCTTGGTACCTTCCCTCCAACCCAAGCAATGCTGCATCGGAATCGCAATGTAGTCAAGCTGCACCTCTCTTCCCTTCAAGGAGCACTAAAGAGTTGGATGACATGGAAAGTTATTTGACGTCTGATGCCTTCCGCGATGTTGCTATCGAGCGCTTATCAGGCGCCGTGAAGATCCCGACCCAAAGCTACGACGACATGGGCGATATCGGCGCTGACCCCCGATGGGACATCTTCTACTCTTTTGCAGATTACGTTAGCAAGACCTACCCTCTTGCGCATGCGACGCTGCAACTCGAGAAGGTCAACACGCACGGGTTGCTGTACACCTGGGCTGGCACTGACCCCAGCTTGAAGCCTAACTTGTTGATGGCGCATCAAGATGTCGTGCCAGTTCCGGATTCAACAGTCAAGCAATGGACGCATCCACCTTTCTCGGGCCACTACGATGGAAAGTTTGTGTGGGGGAGAGGTGCGAGCGATTGCAAGAACCAGCTCATGGCTATCCTCAATGCTGTGGAGGCGCTCATATCTGCGGACTTTACGCCTCAACGAACGCTGATCTTGTCCTTTGGGTTCGATGAGGAGATATCTGGTAGAGAGGGGGCGAAACACCTCTCGGAATACTTGCTTAAGAAGCTTGGACACAACTCCATTGCTGCCATCGTTGATGAAGGCGCGGTGAACGTTGAGAGCTGGGGTGCCAATTTCGCCATCCCAGGTGTTGCAGAGAAAGGCTACGTCGATGTCGATATTGTTGTGCGCATGCCTGGCGGCCATAGTAGTATTCCACCACCGCATAACGGGATTGGAGTAGCTAGCGAGCTCATCACTTTGATCGAAGGAAACCCGTATGAGCCGCATCTCGCGGATGAAAACCCCTACCTGGGTCTTCTCCAATGTGGCGAGAAGTATGCGCCAGAATTCCCCCACCACCTAGGAAAGCTACTCGACAAGCGATCTCAGCGAAGCAAGACCTGTAGCAAGAAAGCCAAGAAGGACGAGCTTGCTCTGGAGGCTGCCAAGGCTGGTGCGGGTACAAAGTATCTTTTCACAACCTCCGTCGCGGTCGACATCATCCACGGCGGTGTCAAGACCAACGCACTTCCTGAACGGACCCAGATCACAGTGAACCATCGCATCAACGTCGGCTCTAGCTCTTCGGACATCAAAGCCCACATCACCTCTCTAGCCGCTCAAGTAGCGTATAAGTACAACCTTACTCTCCACGCCTTCAACGGCACAGAGACGCCTTCCAGCATAACCCTCTCTCACGGTCCCACAATGCTCGAACCAGCTCCCGTTACACCAACATCCTTCCACCCCTCCTCTTCCAACACTTCCGTCCTGACGCCCTTCTTCGTACTCTCAGGTACCACACGTGCGCTCTACGGCGAAAACCTGCTCGTTAGCCCGGGAATCATGACGGGCAACACGGATACACGCTATTACTGGGATTTGAGCGAGAACATCTTTAGGTATGGGCCTGGTTGGGATAAGGAACAGGCTGGTTTGGGTAACATTCATACGGTGGATGAGAGAGTGGGGGTGCAGGCGCATTTGGATACGGTTCAGTGGATGTGGGGATGGATCAGAAATATGGATGAGGCTGTGTTGCAGTGAGTGGCTGGCGGTTGTGAGTTTGAATATTTTAGGCGTGGTGGCTAGATATGGCTAGATATGGCTAGAAATGGCCAAATATCTAAGGTGGATAGGTGTGTGGAGATTGAGAAGGGCACATGATGTTTATCAACAAGATTGCTGTGTACAGTGTAGAAGAACAGGAACTCATGCATGACAAGGCAACCTATGCCAAGGCGCTAAGACAAGTTGACGCGGGACGCCTTATCCTAGGGCTTACAGCCTTACATCGATAGCAAAGATCCTCCCGTAACCTTAAATCATCTTCGAGATACCTTTACAATCAGATCCGTCTGCTTGTGAAACCAGCGATTGCTCGTCGTCCAAGGCCGGTCGTGCGCCATCTCCAGGTTGAAGCGGCAAAGCAGTTCAGGAACGAGGGTATGCAATTCGACCAGAGAAATCTGCGGGGCGTCAGTCAAAAATGCGAAGGGCAAAATATATGTGATACTTGCATTCTTTCCAATACAGACTCGGGTGCCCGCACCAAAGATGAGGAGATTCCTGTCCATTGCCTTCCATTCTTCGTCGCTTACTAGCCATCGCTCAGGCTTAAAGTCGCCCGCATCCTGACCGAACACGTCCTTGTCGTAGTGGATAACAGCCGGGTTCATTCCAACCCGATAGCCCTTCGGGATGAACTTGTTTGCCGTCTCGATACCCTCTGCCGGTGCATGCCTCTGCATGCTCAGCCCGACACTCGGATGCATGCGCATGGCTTCCTTGATCGATGCGCAGACATACGGTAGCTTAGTAGTAGTTTCAGAATATTTGATCGGAGAGCTCAACGACCCGGCAGCGACGGCAGCATCGATTTCAGCTTGCGCTTTTGCGAGCTTCTCTGGGTTGCGCATCAGGTAGTAGAATGTGGCTCGGAACGCGACGGCCGTCGTATCGGAACCAGCGAACCTATGAGAAGAGTCAACGATGGTCAGTTTGAAAGACATGGTTTCGCTTACATGGCGACATATGCTTCCAGGGTGGCTTCACGGTTGCTGAAGTTGACCTTTTCTCCCTTATTCCGTACAGTATCAAAAAGCTGTTGTAGCATATCGGTTCTTTCGATTACGCCGCCTTCAGTTTCCTTGAGCCGTTTCTGAGTGGCTTCGACAGCCGCCTTGCGAATTCCATCAATGGCCTTTACGGCTTTGAATGCAGCTGGGATGACGATTGCTGAGCTCATTATAAAAGGCCGTAGGTAGGTAGGTGCAATTGCTGAAATGCAAAGAACCGGCATGAGCGCATCCAAAGAAGCGATGAAAGCGCCATGGTCCTCACTATGCTCCAGGAAACCGAACATGTCACCAAAGAAGATTTCACCAATTACGTCAAAAGAGTACCTGTTACTGTCAGTGGTATTCTTGGATCGATGCAATGGTCAAGCCTACATCTGCAGCCATTGTCCAAAGTCAATGGGCTCCTTACGGTCGGCATGTTCACCCAAGCGCTGGATGAACAATGCAGAGACCTTGTTGATATAACCCTCGTTCTTCAGGACGTTGCTCAGTGTATACACCGGGTTGACGATTCTCCGGTAGTTGCTGTGAACCCGTTCATCGGTCTCTGCAAACTGGTCGAGCTGCTCGCTAATGGTACCACCTCCCCAAACAGAGTCTAGCACTCAGGGTTAGCATTGAACATCAGTGCGCAGCAGTTTAGCCTACAGAAGTCGGTCTTGGTAAGAGGCCTCTGGTGCTTGTAGATCTTGGGTATCGCGGCTAAGTCGGCAGTAGACACCTCGTTGGGCGCAATGCGAACGATCGGGCCGAATCGTTCATGAAGACCTCGCTGCACCGTGTGCATGTCACCGACGTAGATGCGGTACATGTACCATAGCCGCGAGATTGAGGCCCAGAATGGACCTGGGACAGTGGCGAGAGGGTGCAGAGTGCGTGCGTAGAGAGTCCACAGGGCCCAATAGAGAGCGATACAGCTGGGGAGTACGACAGAGAACCATGTAGAGAGCGGCAAGGCGGACAGGATACCTGTGAAACCCTCCATGGTGGCAAAAGATTGGACAAGATTCGCAGAATGGGTATGCAGAGGGAGCGGAGGTATTCAACACTCGGGGCAGGACTGCATCTTTGGCACCACTGCTACCATTACCGAAGCCTTTCGACCATCACGCAAGAGGAGCAGTCTAGCCGGGGACCCCATGTTAAGCATTTAACCTCCGGCGTCGACACTGTATGTCTTGTGGAATCCGGTTAGCTGTTCAGAGCGATCGACCCTGTCAAAACTTGCACGATTGGAGTTACTAATGGCTAATGGAGCTGACTCCTCCTGGGTCGCTTCTCTCATTAGAAAAAGACAGGGTTCGTCGTTTTTTCGAACTACAAAGAGAATAGTCGCATCTAGTTCAGTCGTAGTGAAGCGACAGGGGTGAGTCCATCTCCACGCGGCTCGACCACCCGGGACCGCTTCCGCGGATGAGTAAGCCCCATCATTGGATAGAGTGCTGGTCTACACATTATGTCGGCTGATCCTGGATCTGCACCTTCCTTTTGCCGCATGCATAAACCGAGAGCCTCATGTCTTGGACAACGAAATAGACGGCCAAACGACTTGTTATTCTCACATCGCGTGTGCTACAGTTCAGGGGACGGAATGTAGACCGCGTGCGACAAGGAGTGCATACAAATGCTCTGATAACGACTCGTTGATTGGAGATAAGGCCCGAGCAGCAGCCGCGTCTTCGTTTCTGAAGGATGCAGCGAATGGCGGGTACCACCGAGGTGGGTCGAGCCCCTAACGTCCGCCCCATGTAAACGGGCCGCCCCCGGTGCAACGAGAAAAGCCGAGGGAAGGAAACCACGTTTCTTTCAACGGTGGTTCGCCGGAAGGTCTGGCGTCCTGATCCAAGCAGAGTGGGTTCTTGAAGGCTTGATACTTACAAGCCGCCTACAGATCTCGTATAGGAGCGAAGCCAACATATGTCGAGATGACATTCAGCTCAGTTGCTGGAAACGTTGCATTGAGATCTTCAATCGCCGTCTTGATCTGATCCTACCTCTTTTACGCAATACGCTATAAGTTGCGCAAGCATATCAATGACTCGGTCTCACGTGTCCATCACAGGAGCAGCTTCTCGAACAGTACTAGACACGACATTTACCCGGAAGCGCATACCTATAGGGACCTAGGCAAGGGTCTGTCCGAAATACGCAATGGGTGATTGAGAGATGTATTCAGCCATTCGCAAGTGTCGCGAACCCAGCTGCGCAACTGTAACCGAGGGTGTATGTCGATCGGAGAACGCTGCGCAGAAGCTGAGACACAAGGTGTCTTCGCAATCCTTGAGGGTGGGTGGGTGGTGGACTTGTGGGTCGGCAGGTATGCATCGGGCTGGGATTGCAGTTGGGTTTTTGCTTTTTGACGCTCGCATGTGAACTGGTTTGCATTCCCTGATCCTTCCCGCAGAGCTTATACTCGCCATCGCTCTCTTGTATACGGTTTTCTAGCTAGATCCCGCTGCCTATGCGACCTATTCATTCCTTTTGGTTTTCGGGGTGAAACGGCGTTTGACCATTTCCCATCATCTGAGCTCCGCGGGTGTTCGTCATGAGGGTTTGGGGGCCGTTTGGGTATTGTGGCGCGGTGTTTGCGCTGTTGGTTTGCACGGCGTTGGGACAACAGATGCCGGCTTGTGCAGTGAGTATTATATCACTTTCTCTCTAAGACATGTTGAATGCTGACCTTCAAGAGACTGAATGTCTTGAATCAAGCTTAAAGGCGCAGAACACCTGCGCGCCCACAAATGTCACTTGTATATGTAATAGCGAACCACTAATGGAGTCGATCCAAGGATGTGTCCTCACTTCATGTACATTGAAACAAGCTCTGGGTAAGTCGAAGCACTCATGTTAAACGTCGCGATATCATGCTGATTGTTGTTAGCGGCCCAGAATGCTACACAGACAATGTGCGAACAACCCGTTCGTGACATTACGCACATCACACCGATTGTGACCGGCGTATCAGGTGGAGCAGCATTGATCGCCGTGATTGCTCGATGTATCCTGGTCGGTAAGGCTTTCGCCTTGGACGACGCCTTCGCACTTGTATCGCTGCTATCAGCGCTACCAATGGGCATTCTAGAATTCGTCATGTCCGCCGACGGTTTCGGAAAAGACATCTGGACCATCGAACCCGAGAAGATCTATCGGATAGTCAAGGTACGTCAACATCTCCAATCCAGTAGTGCACTACTAATCTTCCACAGTTCACCTGGCTAACCGAAATCTTCTACTTTGCAGCCGTAGCCTTTACCAAAATATCATTCCTCTGCTTCTGCCTCCGCATCTTCCCCCGCCAAGGCTTCAGACGCCTGGCCTACTTCCTCCTCGCAACGAGTCTCGCCTACGGCATCGCATTCACTGTCACCTGTCTCTTCAACTGCACGCCTGTATCGTACATCTGGACGAGCTGGGACGGCGAACACAGCGGCACATGCATCAACTTCCACGTCTTCGCTTGGGCCCACGCCGGCGTCAATATCATCCTCGACGTAACTATCCTGGCGATTCCGATCCCGGAGCTGCTGCGCTTGTCGATGAGTATGCGAAAGAAGCTATATATTATTACCATGTTTAGTATTGGGACTTTGTAAGTCTATCCCCCCGCTCCTTCCTTAATTTTCCATCCCCCCGTTTCATGCTCCAACGTTAATCTAACGAAAATATGCGTCCAGCACAACCGTGGTATCAATAGTCCGCCTCCAATCCCTCGTCAAATTCGCAACCTCTTCAAACCCAACCTACGACTCAGTCCCCACAGCCTACTGGTCCGTCCTCGAAGCCTTTGTCGGCATCTTCTGCATCTGCATGCCCGCTCTGCGCCGCTTCCTCGCACGTATCTTCCCCACGTGCTTCGCGTCTACGCAGTCGGATTCCCGCTACAGACACTACGACGACGCTGAGAACGATGACGCTGGCGCTCAGACGCCGAACAAATTGTCCGATGGCAGGAAGAAGGGTAGTTCCGGCAAGCCGAGCTTGAACTCTTGGAAGAAGTTTGGCGTTAGTGGATTAGATACCGGGATTACGAAGACCATGGAGACGAGGGTTGAGAGTAGGAATGGGGGTGGGGAGGAAGATGATGAGGTTATGCTTGTTGAGGTTGATTCGGGGAGGAGGAGGGAGGGGGAGAGGGAGGGGCGGTAGAGGAAGGACATATGCGTTGCTGTGGACTAGATGCTTGCGGCTGGTTATGTAGGCATTGTACGATAAATAGATGGTTTGAAGATCATGAAGTATGTTTTTTTTCCTTCTGCTTGTTACTTGTCCCACTACGCCGGTATTTGGGATACGCTCTCTTATCCCGTGGAATCAAGCGACTATTCTTTTTCGTTGAAACATACACCGGTGATTTTACTTTTTTTGCTGAACCATATAATCAGCATCCACAGCCCCTGCACCCCATTTCGTGGCTTCGAACCGCTAGTCAAAAAATGCTCATATCTACAGCATCTACGTTGACGCAGAATCTCCCACTCAATTAGTGTCTCGTAGTACCATGTTCGTACCAAATAACCAAAGTGAGAATGGAAAAAAGCTCTTCGCGAATCTTTCCCAAGACGGAAGATGTAACGGTAGATTTCTAGCGCTCTCCCCCGCAGATATGGGCGGCTACCGAGCATGTTTTGATTTCGATGTTTCATTCTTATCAGGGAGTAAATGTCGGAAGACAGTAGATGGAGAAGAGGTGTCTATGTACCCTAGAGAGCGAAAACTCCACACTACAAGACTTGGCGAAGCAGAGCCACATCGTCAGGATTCTGATTACATTTTCGTGGGTGTGAATCATGTAGAACTGCCATGCTTGCATTTACTAGCCCTTATTGCAGCATTTCAACACACCATAACATGTCCTGAGGAACGCTTCAATGACTGGTGAGAAAAGAACGCCGAAAGACATGCAAATGCAAGCCATCATTTTTAGGTCGAAGGAAAAAAATGATGAAGTGATTTTAGAAGTTGCTCGTGCGATTCAGGAACTGAAATAGTAAATACGTATTGTCGTTTTCTTTTTGGACTTGTATAGGGTGTATGGAGATGTGTTGTTTAGGAGGGCAAGAAGCGACGGAGATATGGCAAAGATCTTATAAGCTTTTTTTTGTTTCTGACGGTAGATGTTTTACAAGGTCTCGCCTTCCACATAGCAGTAGTAACATCTTCGTTTGTAGAGGAAGGAGAAAGAACGAGAGGAGGATGTTTTTAAGGAGTAGAACTAATGGCAGAGACATCGTAAGATACCAATTGGACTTTTGATTGTGAATGGAAACATGTGGATCGCTCGCGTCTTCCCCATGACACTGGTAGCATCTCAGTTTCTGGAGGAGATAGAACGAGAGGAAGATATTTTTAGGGGTGGAATCGACGGCGGAGACGTGACAAGATACCGGTTTCCTTTTTTATTATTATTATTATTATTATTATTATTATTATTATAGGTGTAAAAAGCTCTTCCGTTTTCTTGTTCTTCTCATGCAAGGTTAACATTTGTGTTTTAGGAAAGCCATAAGGGAGAAGATATTTTAGAGGGCAGAATGGAAGGCGGAGACATCACAAGATATGTGTTGCCTTTTTAGTTGTAGGTGTAGATTTTTTGTTTTCTCCCGTCTCCCTCATCAAAACATTCGCACATTCGTTTCAGGAAAAGCGAGAATAGTGGAAATATTTTAGGAGTAGGATGGACGGCGGAGACATAACCATCAATCTGTTCCCTTTTTTTTCAGGATAATGTAGACGTTTTGTTTTCTTCCGTCTTCTCCATGATATCAATGTGTGTGCCTTTAGAAAAAGGAGGAGAGAGAAGACGTGAATTCCACCATGGCTCTTTTGGATAAGAATAATAATGATTTTAGGAAAGTGGTGTAGAAGGAAGAAACAACTTGAGGCGATGGCGAGGGTGTTTTATATCCCCACCCCTGCCTCGTGACCTGTGTACTCTAGTATTCCGGAAGAGCAGGAGAAAGACATTTCGTCTTTCTAGACTTGGTGAACACGCTCTGCTCAAAGCTATGTCATTCTTCGGAGTGCCTTTTAAACGCCTTTCCCTCACTCTCATACCCTATACTGAGCTTTATATGTAACGGTTTGGGCTCTGCCAAGACCTATTCTGGTACAAGTTGGGTACTGCTCTCGCTACCACACTTGCTCATCCCACATTCATATATATAGCTGCTCTCCTTCATAGCTACTCAGACAATGCAGTCCCCCCTCTTCCTCGATCCTACCGTTACAGTTATAAGCCTAGCTTGCCGCTAATTTAACTATATTTATATTAGGCTTTTATTAAGATATATAGGTTATTCTTAATATAGTAGTTATTATTAGCTATCACTATAGCTACGATAAATAGTAATCTTCTAATTACGAAGACGACGGTAATTCTCAATTAACTGTTAGATTAGTAGAAGTAGGTCTTCCTGCGCAAAGATAGCGCGCAGCGGAATGATCTATAGGCGTACGTTAATCCTAACGTTACGCTAGAAATAGTACTCAAGCTTAAAGAAGAGAAGCCCGCGAAGAGGGAAGTAGGTGCTTTCTATAGATAGGAGCGATAGGACGGCATAGTTTATAACCTCGAGTATCTTAATAAGCACGAATACTAGAAGTACTTAGCCTAGTACACTAGCTACTAGAAGGAATTAATAAAATTTAAGAAGAAAGAGCTCGCGTTAAGGCAGTTTAACAGCGAGATCGCGACAACGATCTCAGAGCGTCGGCTACATTAGATCATGAATCTGGATACGCCGCACGCCCGATTGAGGAAACTCAAGAACCAACTCTGTCCATCGACAGCAGAACGGGAGACTCAGCTACTCTCGCAATACATGGCGCTTCGCAAGATGCCAAAGCGCGCCAATATCGAATCCTGGCTCGACAGCTGGGAGGAGCTCCTGGAGCTCATGGCCGCGGCTGAGATGGCAGAAGTGAAGGGTACAAGGGCACAACGGGACTTCCTTAACTTGGTTTAATCGACTAATGATTTATAGGCTATATTATAAAGGATTAGTATAATTATAAAATAAGAGGAAGGAGAGTCCTTCTTACTAGCGGTTAATCTTATAGGGCGATTTTAACTATACTATTATTAGATAAAACTAATAGCTTTAACGCTAGAGACTTTCGCAGCGCTAGGCGACGTATAATAATCTTAGATACCTTAGGATACTAATAAGCTTCGAAAGATTAACTGCCTGTGTGGAGAGAAGCATCGCTTTATTGATTGTCCGTACGTCAACTTAGCAAAGCGTAGCTCTGGATGGAAGGCGGATTCAGATACAAAGAAGAAATTCGATGACATCCGAAGCAGAGGCGATGACAGCAAAATCTCAGCCGTATTGAGATCAGTGGAAGCAAAGCTCGTTAAGAAGGCTCACGCGAGCAAGCCTCAATCAGCTGCCTTTGACGATGGAAGTACGACGAGTGGTGGAAGCTCAAATGCCTGTCTCCAAGTAGGGGCTACTCAGCAGCCACTATCGCTGCTAACGCGATGGATACTCGACCTAGGATCAAACCTACACGTTTATAATTATCGAAATTTAACTTAGCATAAGCTTATAGATACTAATAACTATAATAAGATCTTAGCTAAAGGTTAGCGTATTCTAATTAAGGAATAGGGTAAGGTTAAAATTATAATTAACACGCCTTAAGAAACATCTCTAATTAAGCTCACGTGGGTAGCGTATATCCCAAGCTTCTTCACCTCTCTTGTCGCGCTCTCGCGATGCCGTACGATGGGAATTGAGTTCGACTTAGGTCGCGACTGCCTATACTAGAAGTCACCGAAGAATGTCGTGTGTAAGCTTAGTGCTAAAGGAGGGCATTAGCTAATAGATTTGGATAAGAATAAGAGACCGCGTGTAGAAGACCTGGGGTCTGCGAGTGTAGCAGAGTCTATTAATGCGGCAGAAAAGAGAAGGATTTAAGCGGTGAAGCCTTTATATACTAATTAACGACTACTTAAGCTAATAGCGGAGGAAGCCTACGAGATTTAGGGCCACCTAAGCGCTAAGGTTATCTTAAAGCTTAAGTAGGGTGTCGACGGAGTGAAGATTAAGGAAGGCATAATAGCGCCAACTTAGGAGACCTATACGACATGTATTGAAGCGAAGCTTCACAAGTTCAAGAGCCGAAGGCCTCCGCGAGAACCAGCTACCCGACCATTTGAAAGATTAGCTATCGACCTCGTACAGCTGCGTAAGACAGGCGAGCGCTGCTACAACGGTGACGTTTGGCTATTCCATGCGGTCTGCCAGAATTGCAAACTCCACCTAGCCGCATGCCTACCAAACAAGTCAGCACCAACTCTCCTAACAACAATCGAACGCTTGCTAGCACGAATTGAGACTCAGTATGGTGTCAAGGTCCGCGCAGTAAAGATCGACGGCGAGCGAGGGTACAGCTTGCTACACCAGTTCTTCCTCAACCAAGGTATTGAGATTGAACCAAGAGCTCCGTACACCGAGGAGCAGAACGGCCTCATCGAGCGCGCTGGCTCGACAATCATCGTCCGAGCTCGCGCAATCCGAATTGGATCCGGTCTGCCCAAGGAGCTGGCAAACGAGTGCGCCATGACCGCAGTATATCTGCTCAACCGAACACCAGTCGAATCTTTAGGCTAGAAGACGCCTTACGAAGTCGCTAGTGGACATAGGCCTTTAATGTCACACCTAAGCAAGATAGGCGCACAGGCGTACTACCTTAATAATAAGCTAAAGCGTGGCGATAAGATAGAGTCTCGAGCGCTCATTAGCCACTTAGTTAGATACGATTCTACCAACATTTTCAGGATCTAGCTCCTAGAGTCACACACCGTTATCCGCACCTAAGACGTCGTGTTCCGTTCGAACACGAGATACGATGGCAGCATAGTCTACGCAGACTTGAGGGTGGCACGTACAGTGAAGACAGTACTCGATATCGCCGATTACGAAGGCGAGATAGAGGAGCTGGAGATTAGTGAGCTGCTAGAGCTCTCTACTCCGCTAAGTTCGCATGGCACTGAAATGCTAGAAGAGGATAAGGCACATAATTAGCTAATAGAAGAGCTATTACAATAGTTAGCGAAAGGGGATTAGAGCCTACTAACGCCTAAGGGCACACTAGTAAGATCGATTGACCTGGGAGGATCGACAGTCTCGCCCGTTGCGAGAGGAAGGAGAAGTAGGGCCGCGAGCGTTAAAGAAGAGATCAGCTTGCCAAAAGGCTACGAGCCAGTGCAAGGGGGTCAAGAGGCGCCAAATCGTCGCGAGAACAACGCGCCAAGGCGGACGGATCCTGCCATCACGTCAGACAACATCGTTGCCGGTAAACGTACCAGAGGCAGCGCTCATGCGGCGTATCTCTCCACTTTCGCAGTAACTTATTTGTCGACCTTTGCCTTAGCGATTAATCCGGTCAAAGCAAGAGAGCTTTACGAACCTAAGAAGGTTCGCCTCTATTAAGATTATCTACTACCTTTACTAAAACGTTAGTTAGATCTTAAACGCTATCTATTTAGCAACCGCTTTAAGCTTATAGCGTAAGCTAAAATTAACAATATACTAAGAAAGGGCTATTTTAAGCTAGAAACTTAGGAAGAAGGTATTACTAAGGGTAAGATATTACCTTTAATATAGGTATTTACCTATAAATTTAATAAAGATAGCTATCTTACGAAGTTTAAGGCGCGCTTAGTTATAAGGGGAGACTTATAATAGGTATACGAGGATACGTATGCCGCCACGCTAGTAGCTTAAATCTTCTAATTCCTTATTACTCTAATTGCTACCTTTAGTCTAAGGGCCTTTTAGTATAATATTCTAAATGCGTTCCTAAATATAAAGGTTAATTATAAGATTTATATATAGATACTAGAAGGCTACGTTAATTAATTTAGTCTACTACTATAGTTATGGCGAGCCTTGTATAGTCTAAAGGAGGCGCCGCTATTATAATATAATGACCTCTATACTTTACTATAGAAGATAGGACTTAAGCTAGTACCTAGTATCCTATGCCTATTTACGAATGATAAGCTTATTATCTTCTTCTACGTTAATGATATTATTATCTTAGTTTAACTAGAGAACCTTAAAGCTTATAAGGAGTTTAAGCGTGCGCTTAAGAATTGATACGAGATATATTACTTAGGTAAGCTTAGCTAGTTCTTAGGCATCCGCGTCGTATATAATAAAGATTAAGGAAAAGTGTGGCTTTTATAGGACTCATTTGTTGACAAGGTTGCGGCCAGCTTCTAGCTATAGAAGAAATCCGGACGATACCTAGCAACTCCGCTTAATAAGGGGTACTTTAGTCTAAGTGATGAAGAACTAAACGCCGCGCGTACGAAGGAGTTTCAAAGCCTTACTGGCTCACTGGCATTTATCTCATGTATCACCAGACCGGACGTTGCGAAAGCGCACTCAGTGCTCGCACAGCATCTTCAGAATCCAAGCCAGAAGGACCTCGCTGCCGCCAAGCATGTTTGGGAGTACCTGATTGGTACTCAGTACTATGCCATCTGTGCCACAGCACTCCGAGCCGAAAGCGCGTCTTACATCACAGAGGGTGAAGCAATCGAGGCAGGAGTAGAACCGTTGTTCTTTGGAGCCTCTGATGCTGCCTTTGCCGACAATCTCGAGACGCGCAGAAGCTCGCATGGCTTCATGTTTAAGCTATACGGGATGCCGATTGACTGGAAGGCTACAGTGCAACGCTCGGTCACAAAGTCAACTACAGAAGCAGAGCTGATGGCGCTCTCTGTTGCAGGGGCCGAGATGGAGTGGTGGCAACGCGCGTTTAAGAACGTTAAGTTTAAGCTCAAGTTCACGCTATAGCTCTTATATAATAACACAGCCATAGTTAGTATTATTACTAAGAGAGAAGATTAGCTTTAGATAAAACTTTATTATATAGATACTTATTAGATATAGCTTCGCTAGGAAGTTAAGTAGAAGTAAATATAGGTTAATTAGGTGCCTATAGATTAGATACTTATAGATAGTCTAACTAAGGTTCTACTACGCCTAAAGTATAAGAGTTTTATTAAGTAATTAGGGCTTAAAGATATTAGGAGTCTTATTACTCTACGAGAAAATAAGAAAGAAGAGAAAGAAGTTAAGCTATTAGTATAGAATTAGAGGATTTTCTTTTATTTCTATTATTTTTATATCTCTATTAATAGTTAGCTACTTACTAAGAGCTATAGCTAAGAGGGTATATAATGGTTTAGGCTCTGCTAAGACCTATTCTAGTATAAGTTGGGTACTGCTCTCGCTACCACACTTGCTCATCCCACATTCATATATATAGCTGCTCTCCTTCATAGCTACTCAGACAATGCAGTCCCCCCTCTTCCTCGATCCTACCGTTACATTATACAAGCGCCATGAAATGCACCTACAGGCTCTTAGAGGCAGCAACACAGAACATTATCTTGTCGCTTGTTTCTTTTTGTCAGGGATTGCGTGCAGGAAGAATTGAAGGATTGAACTGAGGTTGTATTGCAGATGCTATAGAAAGTTTATGTAGGTGAGTGACCGTCAACAAGGCTAGCCTAGATAGGCGTAGCTCGCTAAGGTGAGTAGTCGCGAGGAGGTGAAGAGCAGGAGCAGTAGAGACCCCAAACCGTGACACTTTTAGAAAAAAATAGGAAAAAGCACATAGGGTACTTTTTGTTCAAATTTGTTTTGTTTCAGTATTCATAAATAATGAGATCGGAAGAAATCCTATGCCTTGCGTGGTGGTTTTATAGACAGTGGGGAATGGGAAGGTAGGCCGAAAGGAGGAACAGCCCCATCAGATACCTCGTACCTCTTTTGAGACAAAAAGGGCGAGAGGATTGCGTAAATGTTTGCGGTACATTCGCAGCACATGTGGTGCCTTGATAAAACTTTTAGCAAGGTAGGAAAGCGTGGTCGAGATTTGTGTATTTGTCTTGCAGGAAGAAGAGCAACATGAACTTCTTTCGCGGGCGATTTTTCTTGCTTCGTAAGTAAGGTATGAAGAGAAGAAGGGACACGAGCCAAACACGATACCTTTTGATTTTCTTTTCTTTTCGGAACGTCAAACATGAGTCAGTCTCTGCTGGATTTTGAGCAAATGGCGGAAGAAGGGAAAGATGAGAGGAAGATGGATAGGCGCAGAAAGTAGACGTGTTTTATATCTAAACTGAACACGACGAAAGAGGTCTAGTTGGTAAACGTGAATGCAGTCCATACCTTTCAGTCTTTGGCTACCGGAAACCCATCCGAGAAAACTTACCCATACGCATAATGTACATGTTTTTGTAACAATCTGAGAGCTTCATAGGCTCATTCATACCATAGAGACCCCAGCCAGTATAAAGCAATTCCCAAACGCCACGCTATGCAAAATCAAATCATCTACTTTCTCATTCCAGAGAAATCCTTGAGGATACCAATCATATGGGTGTTTGTCTGCTTGCCACCACGACGAGGACCCTTCTTCTTCTTTGAAGAGGGAGCAGCGACAATGACCTTGGCCTGGGTAGCGGCTGTCATCTTGTTGGCTAGCAGCACCTTGCGCAGTTCCTCTGGGTTGTCGGGCACCTGGACGGAATGCCAAGTCTTTGCGAAGACGGGGTCCATGGGCAGCATGAGGGAAGGGTCGTTGGCCCAGACCGTCTTGGGGACACCGTCCTTAGCGCGTCGCACCAGTACCTCATTCTTCTCCTCCATTTTGGTAATGTCGTCGGCCACGCTGGACCAGCCGTCCTTCAAGTCCTTGATCTGCAGGCCCATGGCGGACTTCTGCGTCTGGAAATGGCCCTTGAGCTGGGCGCGGTTGTGAATGTCTAGCTTGCTCTTGTATTTGTACTTCTCGTTCTAAATACGAGGATACGAGGTCAGCATTGATGTCATGTGTACTCCATACTGATACTACTAACATGTGAATCCCACGAAATCCTGTTGCCTTGGTTGTCGGCGCGCATGAGCTGGCGGAGCTGCTCGCGCTGAATGTGGCCAGGCGGGATGTTGAGGTATTCCATAATGTCTTCGAAGCTGTGCCATTTCTCTTTGCGCTCGCGCAGGAAATCGTTGACGTAGGTGAGACGGGTGAAGACATGCTCGCCGGTGCCCGTGTCCTGCGGCTGCGAGTATACGACTGGAGGCGCGCCATCGGCTGGACGCTTGCGCTTTGAGCCGCTTGCGGAGGAGGTCGAGGGTGTCGGTGAAGGCGCGTTGACAGCGGACGAAGAGTTCGCTTTGAGGAACGACATGGCGGTGGTGGTGGTAGTGGTGGGAGTGGTGGTAGATGCGCAGTACGGGTAGAAAAGTCCGGGGTGATGGCAAAGGTGAAGGGGTCCGGGGATGGTTGGAGGTGTTGAGTCGAAGTGTGCAGCGTCTAGCTAAAGAGTCGCACAGCGATCGGGGCGGAGGCCGGTCGGAAGTCGGGGTGGGTAGTGAACGTGGGTATGAGGAAGATGTGAAAGAGGTCGAGGCTCCAGGCAACGGAGAGAAATGCGACAAGGGTGCTATGAGCGCATACAGGACTAGCGTCTGGCCCATGCGTGAAGTGCGTCAAACAACTGCAGACTCGCGACTTTCATTGAGGAGATCCCGACTCTTGTTCGCGTCAACACCACAACTTTTCTTCTTTGTCTTTGTCTGTTCTTCTGCACCTCCTCAGCGACTTTCGAGGATGCGCGAAGAGCTGCAATAAATTAATCCGAATCATGGCGGCGGCAGTCGACGTTGGCTACCTGGCCGCGTCTTATTCCGTCCCAGAGACGATCTTCCAGTCCTTACTATCCGAACCCACCACCGAGCTGGTCCAGACACTGCTCACCCAGATTGAAGCCAAGGCGCGCGCATACGATGACCTTCAGTCAGAGAAGATCCGCACCGATGTCGAGCTCGAGGCGGCCGTCCAGGGCGGCGAGCAACGCGCGCGAACACTGAAGGCCACGGCGGAGAAGGCGCAAAGGGAGGCCGAAGAACTGAGGCAGAAGCTCGCCCAGGAAGGTAGGAGACGTGGCAGCCAACTTCATCCCAGTCATACTGACATATCTATAGAAACTGCTAGGCAAGAGGCAGAGAGAGCGCTGCACAACCTGCAGACCACGGCCAGCAGCTCGTCCTCGGAGACGCAAGCGCTGGAATCGCGCATCAAGACACTCGAGTCCCACAACCGCGATGCCATTGCCATGCACGAAGCCAAGACGGCTGCACACGACCGCCTCGCAAAGGAGCTGTCAGAGCTACACGAGAGGTCGCTCGACCTGCGCAAGCAAGTCTCGACACTGGAGCAGAAGAATCAAGCTCTCGAGAGCGATGCTACTAATGTCAAGTTCCGCGAAGCCAACCTACAGCAAGAGATTGAACAGCTCCGAAGCAACAATGACTGGTACACGACCGAACTGAAGACGCGCTCCGACGACCACAGCAAGTACCGCAAGGAGAAGAACGCCCAAATCGCCCAACTGCAACGCGAGATCGCCGATGCCTCCGAGACCATCGATACCCTACGTCGGGCCGAAACGCTACTACGGCAGCACATTGAGGAGCTCAAGACCAAGGCAGAAGAGGATCGCTTGCGCATTGAGGAACTGGAAAATGCTGCCTCTGCAGCTGAGGCCAATTTCCGCATTGAGCTGGATGGAGCGCGACGACTGGCCGCGCTACACCAGCAGAACAATGATATGACTAAGAAGCGCTTAGAACAACTGCAGGCAGACAGCGAGCGCGTACAGGAAGACGCTGCGACTGAGATTGGACAACTCCAGGCCGACGTTGAGCTGGAACGCAACAGGGCTGCCGAGGCCGAAGCCCGTACCGCTGAGCTAGAGATGCTCGTTGAGACGCTCAAGAGCGACAACTCCGACCTACGAAGCTCCGTACGCGTGCCAGGAACACCACGCCATGGCATGAGCGTGAATGGCGGCTTTAGCACCCCGGGTAGGGCAGGCTCACCCGCTGTCTTCTCGCCTGGCGGCTCGCAGCTCAAGGCCGATGCATCCAAGACGCAGCTGCTCATTGAGAACAACGACCTCAAGAAGGAACTGCGCAAGGTTCGAGAGAAGCACGAAGAGCAAAGCAGCATTCTCAACGACATGCTCCAGGAACTCGAACGCCGCCAACCCGAATTCGATGAACTTCGTCACCAGAACGATGCGCTTCACGAGCAGAATAACGACATGTCAAACCTCCTCGACGAAGCCAACGCCGAGCGCGAAGCCGCCCAACGGGAGTCTCGCAAGGCTACGGGTGACCTGGAAGGCGTACAGAACGAGTGTGCGCTGCTCCGTCGCCAGGTTCAAGACGCCACCATCCAGCTGCGGTCGATTCTTTGGCGTCGCGAAGCACAGGAGAACGGCATCGAGAGTCTCCCACAAGATCAGCAGAGATTGATTGTTGAGACTGTGGAGAAGAACGAAGTGCCCGATGACTTACTACCAGACGATTCGCCCACACACAACATGATCACAAAGCATCTTGTGCTCTACAAGAACGTAGTCGACCTCCAGCAACAGAACACCGAGCTTTTACGCACCATCCGACAAGTCGCCGACGAACAGGAGAAGCAAGAGGCTCGTATGACTTCCGAAAAGTACCAAAAGGATATGGAGGAGCTTGTTCGCCTACGCGACCTCGTCTCCGAAAAGGAGGAAGAGATCAAGACACTGAATGTGCGCTCACAAACATTAAAGACAGAGCGCGACATGTACAGTCGCATCGTGGGTGGCCGCAACCAAGTACCCTCTTTCTCGCAATCAACCTCCGCCTTTGCTCAGTCGGTACCGGCTGGCGGAGCTCCCCTGTTGCTTGAAAACGGCTCGCAGTCTCGTGAGATTCCAGAATACAGCAAGCTTATCAAGGATCTTCAATCTCACATTGACTTGCTAAAGGAGGAAAGCGCCACCGACCGCGCTACACTCAAGTCGCAAGTTGACAACCTGACCAAGGACAACTCCCAGCTTCAGAGTGACAAGCTTCGGTTTGAGTCGCAGGTACGACGGGAACAAGATAGGTACGCTCGCCTCGAAGGTAGTATCAAACTGCTCCAATCCGAAAAGGACTCCCTCCAGGAGCGCTACAACAAGGTCCAAGCAACCATGGCCCAACAGGACGATAGGCTTGTCAAGGCTACTCAGAATGCTGCCGAAGCCGAAGCCCGCCTCCAAAGCCTGCAGGGTGAAATGGTCCAGCTCAAGGCATCCCAACAAATGTCGGCGACAATTGAAGCACGCCTCAAGGAAAGGAACCAGGAGCTTATGACGGAGCGCGATCGTCTGAGCAACATGGTGTCTTCCATCCAGAGCTTGCGCAACGAAGCCGAACTGGCCACCGCAGAGAGCCGGCGGGAGCTGCAAAACAGCGTTGACAAACTCCGAGCTGACCTGCAGAACACCGAGCGCAAACTGGAAGACGAGATTGCGGAACACAAGAAAGCAACCCAGATGCGAGATTACGAACGTACCGAAGCGCAGCGTAGGATTGATGATCTTATCGCCGCACGCAACAGTGCTGAAGTCAAGTCTGCAACCGCCGATTCTACCCGTCAACAGCTCGAACAGCGCGTCAAGGATCTGCAAAACCAGCTTCAATTGGCCGAGGAGCGCGTCCAGGCTCTGCAACCGCGTTCTACCACTGGCTCGAACGGGGAGGAAGACCCGGCCAACTGTGAGGAGGAGCTTGTCACAGAAGTTGCTGAACTCAAGCGCAAGATCGAACGCAAGGAAGAAGATCTGGAGGCTGTCACCGCTCAGATTACAGGTTTCCAGGAGATCGCACAGGACGCCGAGAATCGATTACAGACTTTTGTGGAGGCCCACGAACGACTCCAGGAGCAGCTCAACCTCGCTCAGCAAGAGAAGGACGCCACTATCAGCGAGTTGCAGCAGCGTGTTGATGACATATCTTCTGAGCTTGCGACTAGCAGCACTGAGCTCACTCAACTCCGCGGACAGCACGAGCAAGACACCTTGGTCCTCCGACAAGAAAAGGAAACTCTTGAGTCAGAGATTGAACGACTCAAGAACGACGTGGCTGACTACAAGACCGAGGCTGAGAACCAAACCCAGTATGTCAAGACGCAAGCCGACATCGCCGAGCGCGCTCAGAAGGACTACGAGCATGAGTTCCAAAAGCATGCCGAGAGTATGGAGAAGCTCCGCGAACTGCGAGAGCAGCACAGCCAGCTCCAGACGCAGATTACAGAGTTCAAGACACAAGCCGAAGCTGCTCGCACCACATTGGAGCAGAGCCAAGAACACTGGAAGACAACGGAAAGCCGATATGAAGACCAGATCAGCGAAGCCAAGCGCCGCCACGATGACCTGAAGCAATACAACCAGACCTTGCTCAAACAATTCGACGAGTACAAGGAGCAAATCAACAGCTTGAAGAGCGAACGTGGTACGGTAGCAGCGGCTGGCGATGCAGGCAGTGCGGAACCAGGCTCGAACAACCTACAGGACATTGAAACCTACCTCCGTCGCGAGAAGGAGATTCTAGAAGTACAGTTGAACCTCAAGGTGCAGGAATCCAAGCGACTCGAGCAACAACTTACCCATGCCCAAGGCCAGCTTGATCAGACAAGGGAGAAGCTCCTGGAGGAACAAGCCAAGGCCTCTGGCTCTCAGAGCAACTCTAGCCTTGCTCATCTCAACAAGAACCTCGAGGAACTTAATGTCTACCGCGAAAGCAACGCCACCCTGCGAAGCGAGAATACTCGTCTCCAGAACTCGTTTGCTGAAAAGGCCAGGGCACTTGAGGCCCTTCAAAGTGAGCTTGAGCCATTGCAAATTCGTGTTTCCGAACTCGAAGGCGAGCTCGAACTCAAAGCTGGGCATCTCAAGGCTGTTGAAGAAGATCGCGATCGATGGCAGAAGCGCCACCAGGATGTGCTCCAGCGTTATGACCGTATCGACCCCAAGGAACTTGAAGATCTGAAGAAACAGATCGAAGACCACAAAGTCGAGCGCGATGAAGCATTGCAACAGGTCACCGGTCTTAACGAGCAGATTGCCGAGCTCACTCAAAAGCTGGAGCAGGCAGTGGGTGGAAAGGATGCCGAGGTCAAGGTCGCAAGGGACAGGTTCCAGAAGATCCACAATGAGCGTATGGGTGAGAAGAAGCGCCAGTTGGAGGAAGTCACCAAGGAGCGAAACGAGGCCCAAACTACGATTGAGAACTTGAAGCAAGAGCTTGAAGGTCTTAAGCAACAGCTCACGAACGCCCAAACGGTACAAACCGATGCTGGTCAATCGCAAGAGCGTATAGCGACACTTGAGAAGGAATTACAAGAAGCCCGTGCCCAACTCGCCACGGCCCAACAAGAGCTCGAGGCGGCCAAGACTGCTCGCGACGAAGCCATCGCTCAAGCAAACGCGTCCTCGCACCCTACTGGAGGCGCAGATTCCGGCGAGGAGGGTCAGATCAACGAAGACTCTGGAGCCACAGCACAGCAGCTCTCACAATTGCAGAAGCAACTGGAAGAGGCTCAACAAAAGGCCACTGAAGCCGAGAGCAACCGCTCCGCCGCAGCTGACCAGTTGTCCAACTTGCAGGCCCAACTTTCCTCACAAAAGGACGACCTTGAGAAGCTCCAGAAAGAAGCCGTGAGTATTAGTGATGTGTTTCTCCCAGATCATATACTGACTTCTCCCTAGACCGACAAGGGCACAACTATTGATGAGCTCCGGCAGCAACTCTCACAAGCGCAGGCTCAAGACTCGCAGCCTGGGTCGAATGCCGCACCAGCTGAACCCGTGGCTGACACCGCTGCGCCTGCCGAGATCGAAAAACTCAAAGAAGAACTTGCTGCGAAAGCGAAGGAGGTTGAAGATCTTCGGTCTCAGCTTGCTACTGCAAAATCTGCCGAGCCATTAACAGAAGCAGAGACTGGACAGGAGACTTCTCAGGATAGTGACGAAGTCGCAGCCATCAAGGCCTCGCTTGACCAGCGTGAGGCTCAGCTAAAAGAGCTCGAAGCATCATTGAACGGCCGTGAAGGTGTCATTGCCAAGAAGGAGGGCAACCTGGAGAATCTCCGAAAGAAGGCTAATGAGCGCGTTTCGGCAATTAGGGCTGAGACAGATGCAGAGCTTGCTAGACTGAGGGGTGTCCACGAGGCTGAACTTGAGCGTCTACAGCAGGAAAAGCAGGCAGCAGCCACATCGAATAATGTTGCTGCGGCTCAGGAAGCTCCTAAAGAAATTCCTGAAGCATCTGCCGAGCCTTTGCCCGAGGGGATGATCAAGACGGACGATCTACCGAGGCCTCAAGTCACGGATAGTCAGCTTGCTAACTGGTTCCGCAGTAATGGGGGAGCTCTGAGAGTGGTTAAGGCCCAAATTCAGAACAATCTCAAAAAGGCAACAACTGCAAGGGACGAGACAATCGCAAAGCTGCGTCAAGAGGTCGAACAGCTCAACATTCAAAAGGCAATTGATGGCATCACCGCTGTAAAACAAGAACCCGAGCAGGCGAAGCAAGCAGGCTCAGGCGAGAACGTGGATGCAATCAATGCTGCATGGGAAGAGAAGTTGAAGACAAAGCTACAAGAGAAGGAGACAAGTATGAACAAGACGTATGAGATGAAGTCGAAGGTTAAAGACTCCCAGCTTCAACTTGTCCGAGCTAGGTTCGCGTACGTTGAGACGGCTTCCAAGGAGACGCCAACCGAGGAGGTTGCGAAGGTCTATGCGATCGCGATGACGCAAAGGCCCAAGCCCGACAACAAGAATGGCGCACAACCTGCTACTCCTGCAAAGCCAGTACAACCTCAGGCCCAAGGCCAAGCGACAAATGCGTCAACGCCATCACAGCCTGGTGCCACACCCGCACAGCAACAGCAAGCCGCTCCCTCAGCGGCCAACACACCTCAGGCAAATGGCGCAAACAGTGCCCCCGGAACTCAACAGTCATTCCAGCCTGCACCTTTCCAACAGTCGGCCGGCCATGGCAATCCTGTCAACCCCTTCCTCCAGCACCAGAACCAAATGCAGAACCAGATGGGCCGAGGCCTGCCCCAACCAGGCTTCGTAGCGCAAAACCAGAACCAACAGCAGCAACAGGGCCGTGGTCGCGGTGACGGCGTAGGAACCGGTCCTCAAGCTATTCGAGGCGCGCTCCAATCCAGCATTCCCCGCGGCGGCGGTACCGGCATCCCTCTCCCCGGCGGACGGGGCCGTGGTCAACAACAGCAGCAAAACAACCAGCCACAAGGTCCAAACGCAAACCAGAACGCAGGCGGGCCAGGTGCATCGCAGATTGGCCGTGGTGGTGGTCGAGGCGCTGGCCGCGGTCGCGGTCAAGCCGGTCAACAACAGGGTCAGAACCAGAACCAAGCGTCCCCCAGACAGAGCTTGAATCCGGGTGCTGCTGGCTTCCAGCCTGGTCAAGCGGGTCGCGGTCAGAAGCGTGGTGCGGAAGATGATGGCGAGGGCGCTACGAGAGGTGGGAAGAGGGCCCGTGGTCGTGGCGGCGGCGGCGGTGGTGGTGGAGCGCCAGCTGCTACTGAGTAGCATGATGAGACGGATGGCGATGAGGCGTAAATGCAAAGATGGAAAGATTAATGTCGTGGAGGTAGGAATAGGATGGGAAATGTGTTACTAGAACTTTTCGTCACCTTTTTCTTTCTTCTTTCCTTGTGTTACCTTTTCTGTCCGTTTATTTTCGCGAGTTATATTAGATGCGTCCCCATGTTTGCATGTGTACGGTTTCTCATCCCGGATGAAAGGAGATGAGATGAGAGGGATCGGTGGTTGAGATGATAACTGGGGGAACACATAAGGAGGGGAGGAGGAGGCATTACGCGCTTATTCCTCTTATCATATACACAGCTTTGCATTTCCACAGGCGTAACATTAGGAATTCTTACTGTTTTTGCGTTTACAACAATCAAAACAGTGACATGCACCCTTGACTGCTCTCCCCGCATGCCATGGCCAGCACGAACATCACAAAGATAGAGTGCTAGACCACTATTTGTGATGATAGTTTTCCGCTTGACGGTATAGATGTACATATCCGGTGTCCTGTCCTCGCTCATCCCCACCCCTCCCTCGTACTCACGAAAAAAGATAACACAAAGAGATAAAAGCAAAAAGGAAAAACACAGCCAGACAAGTACAAAATCAGTAGGCAAGAGATATGCAAGACTTTTTTTTTTTCAATTAAACCAAAAGCTCACGCTGAAACTCGGGGTTAGACTACGAATGTAATGCCACCAGCCCACGGGGAGGTAGAGACACTCGCCGGGACCCAGTATAGCCTCGACATACTTCGCGTTTCTAAAGGCGGGGAAGTGTGTTTCAAACTCTTTTTTCACTTCCTGCCTACCACCACCACCACCACCATCATCATCATCATCATCGTCATCAGGCGCATCTCCATTCTCTGCATCAGTCGCAAAGCACGAGATATCAGGATACGCAGCCATCCCCTCATCTAAATCAACTCGACTCGTATTACTCATGTCAACCCCGCTCTCGTCCATGCTTCTCGGATAAAGCCGCTCGGTTTCGCGAGGCGCGTAGAGACGCACGTACTTGTATCCTACTACCTGGGCCAAGATGTTGTGGTATGGATCAGTGTGGAGCGGCGAAATGGTACCGGCGGGACCGAACCAAGCGTTTAGGAGTGGTTCTGCTAGCTTCGCGACTGGCGCCATGTGCGTGAGATGGGGTGAGGGGGCGGGCTCGCAGTAGCAGTAATCGGGTATGCTGATGTCTGCGCGTAAGGAGGGGATTTGGGCGAAGAGGTCGTGTTGGGCGAGGTAGCCGGTTGGCTGTGGGGTTTTGTTTGGCGAAGCTTGTGGGGAGGAGCCGGTGTGCTGAGCTAGCATGTAGGTTTCCATGAAGGAGCGGAATGTGATTATGCGTTGGCCCCAGCTTTTGTCGGTGTAGCTTTTTCCTATCTCCACTGGTATCAATCTTCGCCCGCCGAGTGTCTGCTCTAGTAGATAGCCTGGGCTGTTCCATGGCCGCTCCTCGAGTGCAGGCCAGTGCTGTATGGCATCTTCTATGATATACGGTGTGTGCGTTTCTGTGCGACTGACTTTCTTCTGGAAAGCTTCTAGACTGGGCTCTGTTGTTCTTAGGACCGGGTGTCGAAGGATTGGTGGAGGATCGGGGAGCTCGGCAGGGAAGCTCGCTGGAATAGGCGGGGATGGATAGGATGGGGAGAGTTTTTGTCGCTTTGCTGGCCGTTCTGAGCTTACAATATCGGGCTGGGGCGCTGGAGTCAATGCTGCTTTCAATGCTGCAAACCATAATTCTACGAGCTCCTCCCTCCAGGGCGCACCTGCCAGTATGAGCGCCATATCGAGTAATCGAACGGTTTCGTTTACCCAGTCGCCTTCAGCCGCGCACACCCGTTGTCCTTCTACTCTGCCCTGAGTTGACGGACCTGCGGACTCGTCGTCATGGCCGCCATGGACTAGCCCCAGCACCTTCCAAAGGCTCGCGTCGGTATAGAGTCTTCGCCAGCAAGTTTTCACTTCTTTATATGGCACATCGTGCAGTTTCTGGTAGGCAAGCTTCAGGCCCAGCTCGGGGTCGTTGGGAAGGAGTGACAGCGCAGCGCGTCCGCATTCGCGAATTGGGTCAGTTTTCTGCGAGGTGGTAAGTTCTCGACGGGTTAGTTGGCAGATTTCCTCAAGCGTAGGCGCATCATTGCTCATTTCCGAAACGCGGCACAGCTGCAGTGACGTTGGTGTTTCTGAAGGATTGTGGAGAAGCGAGTTGAAGTTGAAGCTGCGTTTGCTTATAGTGTGAGCTATGACCCTGCTACTTTCCCGCGCCGTTGAGAAAGCCAAGACATGTTGACAAAATACCCGAACGCTACTCATGCTACAGGGTCTTTGGCGGCGTTCCAACACTGATCCATGCCTTCGGTAATCGTGTCGGTTTTTGCCCTTAGCGCGGCTCCATGTACCGTCAAACCTTGAAATGTACCATGATCCAGGTACAGGAACTAAAGAGCCGAGCCATGCATGTAAACTTCATTTAGGGGCCGGCAATCTGCCGGCTTGACGTACGCCATTGCGACGACACATATGATTATAGTGGTATTGTACACGAGTCTTGCAGCCCAACTTTAGATCGCCATCTCGCGCCGTGCTGTACATCTCCAATGCACACGCGAGTGCGCCCAAAACTGTCATAACCCATCAATCGTAGACCCGTAGACCCGTAGACGCCGATCCATGGTGGGGGATATCGTGCATATGTGAAAAGAAAATAGGGGTATGGAATAGCAAAAGCACGGGGCAAGCTATGCAAATGAAAAGGCCGCAAAGGCCGGGGTATCACACAGTAAGAATGTTAAGGAGAGGAAGGTGAAGCGTCAACCGAGAAGCCCGCCAGCATCCTGCAAGGACGGTACATCTCGGCTCTGGTTTGTAGCGGTACGCCGAATAGATGTGGTCCGGGGCACTGAAGATAGCAACCCCCCAGGGTCGCGTAAAGACGGTACGTCGTAGCTTGCTTGTGTGGAGCGCGTCGAAGTGCGTTGCATAGATGCGGTTCGTTCGTGGCGAGAAGGAGGTGCGGGGTATCGAGACGCAGTGGGCTGAGCTTCTTCTTGCTCGCGGTCCTCGGAGAGCAGACCGCCCAAGTCCTGCAGCTGCTGGTGAGTCGGTCGGGTTGACATTTCATAATCTTCCGAATGCTGTGAGAGTCGGGAGTTGCGCCGAGCTTGTGGAAGGAATGCGCGACCATTCGACATGAGCGAGTTGGAAGCTCTAGACCCTCTCCTTGGTTGTGTCGCAAAGTCATGCGCGATTACGGAGTCGGTGGGCGAGGGGGCTACTGCTGGGGTTTCCAGTAGACCACCCACATCGAACCAGGATACTCGCCTGCCACAGCGAGGGCTGGGCATTGGGTCCCGTATATCCTCCATCGCTGGATTCGACGAGTCGTCGCCTTGTATCATACTAGCCTCTTCGTCGGGAAACTTCCAATTGTTGTTGACGAAAGGACCGGGCTGCCTCGTGGACGATAAAAGGTCGAGATCTGCCACAGGAGCCGGTCTGGGAACGCTTGAAGATTTCTCGAGAAGTTCGGGCTTGGTACGATATCCGAGCGATCGTGCGAGATCTTCGTCGCTGCTCCGTGACTGGTCTGTGAATCGACGTGCTGATTCTCTGCGCTCCATGCTGTCGGTGGTTGATGGTGCCTTGAACTTTGCTTTCTTGACACCTCGATCGCGAAGAAATGATCCCAGTATAATGGCGTTAGATACGATGGCCGCAGCCAAGATCTCCGAAGAAGCGAACACAGTGCGAAACTGTTGAAGGCCCTTCCTCTCAATGACTAGGGGCATTCGAGTTCCAGTAACAATGATTAGGACAACTGATAGCGAGAAGAGCGTCGTAAGGGAGATCTTCCGCTTCAAGGGCATGCTCGAGCGTACGATGATCGGAATTGGGAACGCGATCAAGAAAATGTCGGTTACAATGTCGGTAATTCCCATGGTGAGCAGCTGGGCATAACCCTGTCGGCATTGCGGTCCTGGGTCCGGGACGACTTGCCAGTAATGAGTGGTTGGCTGGCATTCGGCGAGAGTGGCAATCAGGACCATGCAAAAAGTCACAGCCAGGAAGATGCGAATCCCACGTAGTCCCCATTCGTAACCCTTTTTCCAGAAACGCTCTGTCAAGCGCTTCAAGAATTCAGAGACGGTGAATTTGGCCATCCAGATGCTAAATATGGATTAGTCGTGGTGTGGAAGAAAGAGGGCTTTACACGTACAACAGCGCATAGAATATCCTTGATCCAAGCACCATCTGCGAACCGATTTCTCGGTGGCGGATGATGACTGGGTCGGTCAAGTTTGAAACGTCGACATTGTTGGTGCCGTAGATCAGGACGATGTGCACAAAGCCCATTCGTGCGAATAATGGAATGATGCTGAGGGCCATGATCTTGTCCTCGCGGAAGAGTCGTTCATTGCGGATGTATCGCCCAGACAGTCGGACGCCGATGATGACTGCTGAGAAGACGGTGCACCACCAGCTGTACAACAGAGTCGGGTTGTTGGCGAGGCGAGTTCGGCGCTCTGGGGCAGAATCGCTGTACAGATTACGTGGTATTATCATGCTGCTGTGGAGCAGTCCTCACAGTCTCTCGCCTCCGCAGAGGGGGAGCTGTTTGGATGTCGCGTGCTCAGCGTCAATTTCGAGTGGCAGCGATAGCGGTGGCGGATACAGGATTGCGATATGGGAGCGCATGGACCATGTCTCTCTGTGGGTGACGTTGCTGGCGTACCGAGGACCCGGCAGCGTGGAGTGGGTATGGTGTCAGGCTAAAGAGGTAGTTTAGGCGCGACGTCGAGGAGCGCTCGACAACGCGGTGAATGAAGATGAAGGTGAAGGAGAAAAGCAGCAGATGACAGATTGGGAGCCGGAGGTGTGTGATAAACGCAAGCAGCCGCAGTGCGAGTGAGTGGGTCGTTATCGCAACGGCAGCCCTTGGCCAGGATTCGGAGGTACGCCACAAATTCGCTGTAGGCCGCCTCGATCGTCGAAAGCGCCCGGACTGCCTGATGCCATGTACTGCCAATGCCCCCCAGTATCCTTGGATCCGGATCCTGGCCCTCGCTGATAGGCGTTGCTCACGGCGTTGTTCACGGTGTTGGAGCAAGATGCAACAGAAGTAGACAAAAGCGAGTTTGTGTCTTGTTATCAGCATTCGCGTGTCGACATGAACTGGTTGATGCGAGGGTCTACTTCTGTCCGTCTACTGTATCCCTGTGGCGACCTGCATGATGCCAATGGACAGTGGTGCGCTTCCCGCGATGGCGCTTGTTGGCTCTATCTCTGGATAATGGGCGACTGGGGACAGGTTGGCGTGGAGGCGGGATGCCAAACACGCCTCAGACCTGAGCGCACTGGCGCTGACCGCTTGAAGGCTCGGTGAAGTATTGGCACCCATGCTCAGCAACATCAGTGCCGGCACACGTGCCGATTGCTCACTATTGATTATTTTCCTCACACTGTTCGCGGCGTGACTTTGGTGCTGGAATAGACCCGAGTGCCCGGCGTTGGGGCCGGCCGGTTACTCGGATGCTCAAGTGCGCGTTATCGCAGTCTGCTCGTCATTGTTGGCTGGCTATGGGTTGGTTGCGCGTATTCGCAGAGCAGCAGCGAGGCGGCGTCGGGCCAGCCCTCCTCCAAGGCTGGCAGTAGATGGACCCCCACCTCTGAACTGTCGCGTGGTCGGGTGCCCTGTGCGCTTGCCTGTCGCGGGACCCTGACCCCCGCCTTTTGGTTTCGCACCTGCTACTTGTGAGCCCGCTCCTTGCTGCAGCACTGAAGACATGGCAGAGCGCTCTCAGGAGCAGTCATTTGAAACTCGGAATGCAAGGGTAAGGCCAAGCAGGAGGCCAAGCAGGAGCACAAGCAGCCGCCGCAGCATCAGCATACGCGTCCGTAATCGGCGGCCTTGCTGAGGCTTGCGTCGACGCTCCCGCGGACGGGCAGGCCTGTGAACAGCCCGGTTGGACCAACAATCAAGTGCCCCTTGATATTTCTACCCGCATCACTGCATGGCCATCAGCCCGAACTACAAGTCTGGTTCGGCGGAACTGATGTAGTGCCCGCGAATAGGGACAATGCACCCCGGTGTGCCTGCATGCGACTGCTGCTTCAAAACATGCAAACGAAAACGACGACGGTAATACTCACATGCACGTCTTATCACATGGCTTGCCACGCTTCATCGAGGTAGACTTATCAGTATCGCCTCGGTCGCCTGATCAGATCTGTGCAGTTCCACATGCTCACCTTAACTGCCTAGGTACTTCCTCGGTATCGCCCGATGTTCAGGCAAAGTCGAGGAGAGAAGGACAGACGCTTTTCCCTTGCAAATGCACTGTCGAAGGAGATCGCTACATATGGAATTTGAGCACTCACGCGTCGGGCCTCTATAGATCGGAGGGCGCAGAGCGCATCGTTGTTGGGTAAAAGTCTTGGCTCGTCCACTACACGGGCGGGTGGCTAAGTGGGGGTACTTTCCGTTTCCTCCAACGCCGATCGGATTCTGGAGGAAGACACGAGGTCTTTAGCCAGCTTGCTCTGGTCACTGGATGCCTTGCACATAAGAATTAGATGATGGGCGAAAGATCTACACAGGGAGTTTGCGTTGGTACCTGGCATAAGAAGAGTGGAGTCGGCACAATCAACATAAATAATGACGAACAACAAACAAAGATGCTACCTGTACCTTCAATGTGTAATACGCATCGTGCTAGTGGGTTTTTGCTTTTGTGATGGTATTTGCATCCTTTGTGCTATGGCGTCACGCAAAGGGGGATGATGACACCTGGGTATTTGGGCATCTTTCACATGTGAAACCGTCTACGCTTGGGCCTGACAGCTGAGCGAGTCCGTCGGCTACCCAAACAGCAGGTTGACAGGCAGCGATGCGGTTTGGAGAATGGCGTGAAGCTGGCTGCATCGTGATGGCAATGACGATTGATTCGCAGTGAAACCTGTATGCTGCAATGCATGTTGTGGATGGCGGCGGAAACAAATCATGGCCAGACCAGTGTGGAGCAATGACGTTTTGGTGAATACCCAGCAAACTGCGCACACGACAGTCCCAGAACAAAACCAACCCAGCACCTTCTCCTTCTCTCCTTCTCACAAACCCCTGCAGCCTCCCTTTATCTTTCAGTCCCGCCTTCCCTCACACTCTCAATAACACCTGCTCTCTGTTGCATAGACACAAGTAATGTCCGAGGCGCCACGCGTTGAGCTTCCCAACACGGACATCGATTTCGACCTATCTGCGCCTGCCAACCAGTTCCAGCAGACAACCGACAACGTCCCGGACCAGCTATCGGAAATGGACCCCGACTCTGCCCCGCAGTCTAACGGCAACGCCCAACACGACCTGCAAAAAAGCGCAATCAAGACCAAGGACGGTCTTCTGGAAAGTAGGGTGAGTGGGACAGAACGCCCTCGACTTTGCCGAGACGCAAGCTAACGGCATACATCACAGTCTTATCTGCAGCCCGCACCACACCGGATTTCATAAACTTACACCCACAAAGCAGCTACAAACGCCATGAACGCCGCCAACAACCACCCCAGCGTGCAGAACGCAAAGAACACCGTTATGAACGGTAAGGTATGTAGACTGAACTTGCACAACACGTTCGGGCCACAGCTAACGACGGTACCAGATAGACTTTGAGAGCACGCACACGACCCGTTGCTAAATTTCACAGGTCCCGTTGCACAAAATGTCAAGGCAGAGGGCGCAAAGACCCGCGATGAGTTTGCTGATCTCGCAAACTCCAAGACAATTCCGGAGCAGAAGACGGCAACTGGCCAGAACCTCACTCGTACGTCACATGTGATGCCTGGCGGATCAACATGGCTAATCACCCCGCAGACTACCACAGCATGTTCTATCGTCTGCTGAGCTGGAAGAACCCCCGCGCTACCGGCATCGCCTTTGCCGGCACCGTCGTCCTCATCTTCGCCGCACGATACCTGAACCTGATCCGTTACATCTTCAAGACCTCATACATGGTACTAGGTGCCACTGCGGCCGCTGAGGTTGTTGGACAGCTGGCTATCGGACGTGGTCTTACATCTCAGTTCAGGCCACGCCAATACTTCACCATTCCCAAGGCCTCGCTTGAGCGCTTGACGGACGATCTCGAGCAGCTTATTAACTTCTTCGTCATCGAGTCCCAGCGCATTGTGTTCGCCGAGAATGTCTACGTCACTGTTGCTGTGAGTTACCCAGCTCATCCCTCTGCCTTCAGACCTTGCCCGAATCTGTTGGCTGACTTTACTTCTCTAGGCTTTCTTCGCGTCCCTCCTCTCCTACTTCCTGATCAAGTTCGTTCCTCTTTGGGGCTTAGCTTTGGTCTCGACATTCATTACCTTCCTCGGCCCCCTTGTCTACATCCAGAACAAGGAGGCTATTGACGCTCAGCTGGAGAAGGGTTACAACATTGCCAACCAGCAGGCCCAGCAGGTCAAGGGGCTTGCTAACCAGCATGCCGGCAATGCCATGAAGACTGTCCAGGGCTACACACAACAGGCCACTGCCAAGGCTCAGGAGACTGTGAACCAGTACCGCGGACGCTCCACCTCTCCCGAGGTCAAGAAGGAGTCTTTCCCCGCCGCTCCCAAGCACGAGCCCGCCGCTGAATCTTCCTCTGAAGAGGAGGACGAGGACGAGCCTGTTGCACAGCCTGCTCTATAAGCGGTCTATCCTAGACCACCCCGCACTGAGCACTACTTCCTCCACCACAAATCCCCGCACATCCAACCTTGGAACATACCACTGTCACTCTCGCGCACGTACACACCTTTACGATGATGACGGATGACGACTTACGCTCGGTGCCAGCGCGATATTCACGAAGCCCGAAATTGGAAACAAGACCAGCGTCGGTGCATCACATTTTCTTTAAAAGCTTCTCTTTGCCTTCTCTTCTAGCGTTTTATGTATTCCCCCTGCATTCATCACCTTTAGGGAACGGCCTTCTCTGTTGTGGATGGGGTTCCGGTATGGTAATCATGGCAACTTTGGAGTTGTGTTCTCCACATCATAGTACGGGAGTTGTAATCAAAACTTGTCTTCTAATAATTGTCTGGCATGGTGAATGTCATGTGCTGTGCATGAATGTACTGGAGCGTTAGGCATCCACTTCCAGCCCCGACGCCCCGCTTGGTAAACACCTTGGCTGAATGTATTGGATGCCGGTGAATGAGCCGTAGCGGTGCTGACCTTGTCTCAAGTATATCGCCAGCGCAGCCGGTTACGCAACCTTGGCCCTCAGGGTACTCCAGCGTTTCGCATGGTGAATACTATTCTTTAGGGGCCGTAATTGATTTCGCATTACAAGTATCGCGTACAGGCATCTCTCCAGCACGTTCTATCGTTTAGACAGAGATGGGGCAGGACCAATTATAGATCAGCGGCTAAGCGGAAGGGGTCAGTGCGTAAGGCAACCGTCTGTTGCGTCAGTGTCAGCATAGCCTCTTGGCCCAGGGACTTCGCCTCCTCCTTGTCTCACTGTGCCGCATGTCACAGCGCCGACCTTCAAGACCAACACCTTCCCCCGTCAGCCTAGTGACATCCTTTCTTTTCTGTGTATTCCTTTCCTCCACAACTGCATTTCTTAAACGTACAGCTTTATTAGGAACTTATTCGCATACTGAGCAGGCAACATGACCATGCTCGCCGAGTTCGCTCGTCGCGCCGTATCGCACCCGCATACGGCGTCGTTCGTCAAGCGCGCCGTTGCTATCCAGAACGATGAGGGTACAAAGATAGAGGTGCCTACCTGGGGTGTGGTGGTCGTCTACCTGACCATCATGGTGGGCAGCGTCGCTCTGAGCCTGGTATGTTCTCCCTATCTCACCAACATTGTCGCGCCGTATCTCAATGCGCATCATAAAGCTTTCTACTAACAGCACCCTGTTAGGTATCTTACATGCTCAACGAAGTCATCACGTCCCTCTGCATGGTTGAGTCGCCCATGGCCGCCATAACCGTCTCCCCATCCACCCAAGAGCCTTCTGTCAAGGAAGGCGAGAAGGAAAACCTCCTCGAGACCGGTCCTACCATCACGCTCGTCAACCAGAAGCCCATTACCTCCTCCATCCGTGGCACCATTCGTCATCTCGTTGACAACGCCGGCCGTTTCGCGCGCTTCCGGGGATACCGCATCTACATCCTCTACTCTATGCTCACCAGCATCGTAGTCACCTTCTTCAACGGCGCTCTTCCCCACGTTCCCGGCCAAGCTGTTCTCAGTGCCGGTATTTCCGGTGCGGTCCTCGCCAACATCCATGCCGCATGGACGCACAAGGTCGTTGGTATGCCGACTGAGAAGACCTTCTGGCAGCGCATCCCCTCCAAGAGCCATTGGAAGACCCTTGCTGCTCCCGCTGCCATCATGGCCGCCATGCCATACATCAGCATGTACCTTAGCGTTGGTGTAGCCATGCTCCTCCGCATTGACCAACTCGAGCAGCAGAACATCACCACCTGCGCCGAGAAGATGAGTGTCATCGCTCGCATGCTCGCCGTCGTTATCTTCGCCATCACTTGCACTCTCTTCCTCTGCCTCCCCGCCATGGTCACTCTCATCCGCATCGAAGCCTCCATCCTCCCCGAGGACCAAGACACCATCGTTCCCTTTGACCGCACTTTCGGCGGAAAGGTCGTTAGCAAGATGATGGGTGGAACTGGTGTCGTTAGCTTCTTGGATGCCTGGAGGTCCTTCAACTGGGAGGCCCGTCGTCGTCTCATCAAGCTTTTCACCAAGAACTTCTTCCTCATCGTGGGCCTTGCCTTTGTCGTCATCCACGTTGTCGTTTTCGAGATCTTTGCCATTATGGGTCCTGCCGTTGGCAAGTTCCTTGCTCAAATGAAGCATGACGGTCTTGACAAGAACGTTTAGAGAGTTGCTTTACTGTTTGCTCTACTGTGGTTTAGATTGGATAAGCGATGGGATTTGAGATGCTGATTAGGGGGGATGGGCATTTCTAAGCGTTGGGAGCGAACTATATATAGCTGCGTTTCTTTTTCATTTCTGTGCCGACTGTCCTTTACACATGTATACAACGCGTATTGATCTCACAACGTTTTCAGAAAATCAAAATAAAACACATTTCTTGCTTCTTGTAATCATCATCATTCACACAAGTCACAAAAGAGAAAACCGATGATGGATCATGTACCAATTCCCTATGTTTCATTCGAAATATATACACGAGTTCACAGCTCTCATCACCTGAACCATTCATCCCTCCCTCCCCCAGCGAGATTTGACAAACTAACCTGCACCGTACTAAACTGAACCGAACTGAACTGCATCGAACTGAACCGAACCGAACCGAGTCGGGCCCAATACTAACTGAACGCCACGCTATGCCTCTCTCAAAGAAATCCGTAAGAAAAAAAAAAAAAAAAAAAAAAAAAGATGAGAAAAAGACATAGTGCAGGGTATAAACACCTAAAACACCACCCACCCTTAGTCCCGTCCGTCCATCATACCATCATGTGTCATTTGGCCATTTTGAGTTTCCGTTTGTGTTTTACGCCAAGCTGCCGTGTATATAGCGTGTGTCATTCGTCTTGCCTTTACTTTGAGCTTCGATTTCGCCTTGCCACCACTGTTGCTCCAGCTCCAGTTCCAGCCTCTGATTGTTCGTCGTCATCGACACCGAGTTTCCTCATCAACGCCAAGATGCGCTGCGAGGTTCTGCGGTGCGCGGTATCACTGCCACCGGTGCTGGTGTCTGAAGAAAAGGAACGGCGACTGTGACCTAATCATCTCCGTTTTAGTATAAAAGAAAAGTGGGACAAAAGCCTGTCTGATGTTGAAGAGAAAGACTGCTTTCCCCGCTCTCATACCACCGACGCACTCTTCTTATGCTCATGCATCTTGACTGATTTCTGCACCTCGTCATCGCCCTTGACAGCGGCCACGCCGACATTCACACTGCGGCTCTTTTCATCAGTCGTTTCTACGTTGTTGAGAATAGCGTTCATCTCGGCGAGCTTGAGGCGCTCCTTTTCGGCTTCGATTTCCAGGTTCGCCTTGTCTTGGCCTGTGACTACGCCCTTGAGGATGACTTCAAGGTCGGCGAGGCGCACGGGCTTGATGAGGAAGAGGTTGATGCCGCTCGAATTTGCTTCTTGTTGGATGTCTGTGTCCGCGACGCCCGTGAGGGCAATGATGGTCACTTTGGGGAGGTTGTGCCGGATTTCATGCGCCCGGATTTGGCGCGTCGCTTCTAGGCCGTCCATGACGGGCATGTTGATGTCCATGAGTACTACGTCGATGCGGGATTCCTCCTCGTCGTTGGAGGCTTTGTACGTTTCGAGCGCTTCTAGACCGTCGGCGGCAAGTATGTGTTGGTGGCCGAGCTTGTCGACAAAGGTGCGGAGGAGGCGGAGGTTGATCGGGTTGTCGTCAACGCAAAGACATCGTAGAGCACGAGTGGGCTTTGCGTATCTCGACTGCTTGATGGGGCTCGAGTTCACCGATCGTATCTCAGGAGCACTACTGATGCTTGTGAGCTGTGGTCGGACGGGTTCCACAACGTGCAGGTGGTTGGTGGGTTTGAGGGGTGTATCTTCCCGAAGGCTAAGCTCGGAGATTTTGGGGAGGGCTGGATCGCTGCTGGTTTTATGCACAACTCCTCGCTGAGCATGTCGGTCAAGACACGAAGAGAGTGCCTTTGCCATCTTGTGAGGGCCCACTGGCTGGCCGATACATTCAAAGATGATACCAGGTACCGTGATAGCTGTTGTTGACTGTGCTGCTGCTGCGCCCTGGCACACGACGATGACGGGTGTTGCAGCTACCTTACCTGGACTCTGACTGTACTGAGTTCGTAAAGCTTTGGCACAATTTTCAGTAGCAATGACCATGTCAGGCTCACAAGTGCCACCATCTTCATCGAACCGTTTCATGCCGAACCATTCGGTACAAAGACTGTCCAGGGCCTTCAATGATAGCTTGGAAGCGTTTTTGTTCTTGAGGTCCTTGACAAAGAACTCCTCTGCTTCGTTGAAACCTTCGAATCGCACCGTCAAACCCTTGGTGCGCTTGGTGACTTCTTGCAAGTGTAAGTCTTTCTCTCCCTCTGGGCCGGTTGCGCAGAAGTTCGGAGACATGCGTGACTCCTTCAACGGACATGTGACTGTGAACTTGGTTCCACGGTCCTTCTCGCTTCGTACCTCAACCTCTCCTCCTAGAGATTCCACAATCTGCTTCACGATTGAGAGACCTAGGCCAGTACCCTGGCTCAAGGGATTTTCTTGTGCGAAAGAGTGGAAGAGTCTATTGTTGATGTAGTCCTCGGACATACCGATGCCAGAATCGGTCACGGAGAACCTGAATTCGCAAGTTTCATCCTCATTTTCAGGCTTTCGCTTGGCCTCGAGTTTTACCTTGATGTAACCACCAGGCGTATACTTTAGGCTGTTTCCGAACAGATTCATGATCACACGACGCCAAGCACCAGGCTGAGTGCGGAAAACGTAGTTGTCACTATGGTTGATGTCGAGGACGATGGAAATTGGTGGCTTGTTCACCTTGGACGTGGTGAGCTCGTACGTCTGAGCGGATGTCTTTGCATATGTATAGCCGGCGAATACACTCTCGACCACGTCTTCTGTCAACATGCTCATGTCGACATCGTTGATGAGTGTCATGATGTCGTTTGTATGGGCTTGACCAGGACTGATGATATGCTTCGCACTCTGAGTGCGCTTCTTCTGCCGCTTCGAGACACCCCGTGTCAAATTGTTAATCTTGGCAAAGTCAAGGACCTGTACAATTAGCGGCGGGTCGGATGTAGTATGAATGCCAAGCTTACGTGGTTGATGGTCTCCAACAGCGTCTTGCCGCAGGTTTCGATGGTTGCTACGTGGGATACCTGCTGGTTATCGAGAGATGAATCTTTTAACAAATCAGTCATCCCCAGTATACCGTGCTTGAATCGTACAGTTAGCGCAGTCGCGGATGGTCTTCTGTGACTAAATACATACCAGGGGTGAGCGAAGCTCGTGACTGATGGAGGAGATGAAATCAGCCTTTGCGGCGTCCGCCAGTTTTGTGTCGAGACGAGCAACTTCAGCCATGACGAAATTACTGAACGCTGCTAGATAGCTGAGCTCCTGCTCGGTGGTGAAGATTCGCTTCGGCTCGGAACTCCAGATGACGGCTGTCGCAAACCACCGCTCGCGATGGGGGTCCCACAGCGGATACAGAATCAGACTTCGTGCGGTTGGAAAGACTCTTCTCAAGTATGCCTCATCGTCCAAGCTTCTAGACGACTCTGTTTTGCGCCCGGCAGTAAATGGAAATCCGTCGGCAGACTCAAACTCATCAAAGCTAGTCGAGGGTGAATTGATAGAGGGAGAAGCTGGGTCGTCATCAAGGTGGAAGATTTGTCCATGTGGGTAGAGGCGAAGGAGATGTCGCAAAACGCTCTCTGAGATGCATTCACCAGTGTTGGGCAGTGGCTTAGTATCGCGTTCGGTCTTGCAAAGAGCCGCACCCAGAATATCGCATGGCTTATCTGGTTCTGGTAGTTGATCGGGATCGAAGTCGTCGTCGACAAGACCACCGAAAGTACTAATCTTGGCATCGAAGAATGCCACGCCCTCTGCCTCGGTCGAATCTACAATCATATTCGCAGCCCGAGTAAAGTGTGCTCGAAGTTCTGGGGCTACCCTGTCCTTCTGCTCGGCTTTTGTGAAGCCTTTGGTCGAGTTGGATGATGTTGTAGTGGTGATTTCCGGGCGGGGAGGCTCGACAATTTCGCTGGGAGCCAATGGAGCAGCAGCCTTGTTCAAAGGCATACGGATAGATGGCAAGGCGCCGTTGGATGGGCTTGTTGTACCGGGTGGAAAATGACTTGGCAGCAGTGTGTCATTCAAAGGTCCTACCATGCCTGGAGCAATATGGTTGTGTCCGTTGACGACGGGAGGCTCTTGTTCGGTGGGAGTGGTCACCGAGGGGCGTTGGCGTTGGGGCACGATGGCATCTGTCAGATCGGAGGGCTGAGGTTGGTCGATATCCCATGGATCCTGCGCCCAGTTTTCCAGACCACTCTTCCCTTCGGCAAACGAACCCAAGCTCTTCACCATGATCTTGGCCCTGCGATGGTCTTCGGCCGCCCTAGTTCTCTCCAAGTGGCGCATCACGGTGCCTGACATGCTTTTCAAGAAGGCCAATTGATGTGGCGTCAAGCCATCTCGCGGGTTCTCGTCCAACACACAATATGTGCCGATGCTGTGGCCACTGGGGCTGCGAATAGGGACGCCGGCATAAAAACGTGAATAGGGTGGGCCCTTGACAAAGGGAAAGTTGCAGAAGCGCTTATCTTGGCTGAGATCGTTCACGACGAGGGAGGGCAGGTCGCTCGGATCGTCGAGGGGCAGCGTGGTGTACTTTGGAGCGAGGTTGACGGTGTAGTTACAGAGACTCTGCTCTTTGGGGAATATGGTAGTGCCAAAACATAGGCGGTCGTCGTCAAACTCAGGTTCGCCCGTTTGCAGGGACAGCGTCTTGGTTGCCTCGGCAAGAAGGAAACAGTCCTTGCGGTCGAAAAAGGATATAAGACATCTCCGGGCATTCAAACGAAGAGCGCCCAGTTGCGCAAATGCCGTCAGGGCCTTATCGTCCGAGGCCCGTGGTGCGTAGTCCAGCGTGGGCGGAGGGGTACTCGGGGGTGTCTGTGATTTGGGTGCGGGCGACGGCGACGACTGGCGGCTGGCAGCACCATCGGTCTGGGGGTGCTGGAAACCTGGCCGAGGATAGTACCTGGACATGGTGTCAGTGGAGGTCCCTAGAGGCTGGCTGGCTGCGGCAGGGCGACAAACCGGTAGAAAGCCTTCTCTCGCTCCTTAGCCAAATCGGTATGGTCGATCCGTCTGCGCCTCCGGGCCTGGGAGCGTGCAACCGCATGATCGTATGTATCCGACATTTGCGCATGTAAGAGAGACAAGACCCTTTTGCGGAGAAGGGTTTACCATAACCACGCTGCAAGCCACTAACGCCCGCTAGAGCAACGGGTGTGTATGTTGGGCAGATCTGGACAATAATCGGGCAGACTGAAGGTGCAGACCAACCACAGTAGGACGCTGGGCAGGCGCCGACTCTGGTTAGCGGAGCCCCCGAGTCGCCTCACAGCACTGTGACTGCTGATAGTCGACGCTGCGAGCAATAGAGCGCGGCGGACTACAAGCCGGCCAGACGTCACGCGAGCTGCTACGATCCGCTTGTACACGAATTAGAGACGACGTGTGAATTTTTTGGCGAGGCTGCCGACGCGCTCCAATGCCAGGGCGGCGGACCATGGACGCAGGACGCGTTCGTACTTCAGGGCACACCCACGGCAATTCAGCCGCGCCGCTGTAGCTCGCGCCTAGCGCCAAAGGCAACCCTGAGGGCGATTTGTGGGTGTTTCAGCCGGGCACACGCTGATCGCTTGGCACCCCACTACCCCTCCATGGCCGGACAAACGCCGAGCTGCCTTTTGAGCCTCATACTGACGCCGATAATACCAGTCACTTCCGTAGACCTGAGCTAAACCGGTTCCGCCATCGTTTATGCATGGTCTAATCACTTCTCTACGACTCACCACCTCAACCTTGGAACTGCGGTTGAGTCATTGATATATCAAAATCTAACTTTCAACTTTCCCACCTCCATCTCTCGTCACCTCTACCGCCACTGTCAGCATATTCTACAACATGGGCCGTCTTGTAAAACTCGCGACATGTTCGCTCAACCAGTGGGCCCTGGACTGGACGGGCAACATGGAACGCATCAAGGAGAGCATCCGAATTGCCAAAGAGCAGGGCTGTACCTACAGAGCGGGTTCCGAGCTGGAAATCTGTGGTTATGGCCTACTTGACCACTTCCTGGAGCAGGACAGCATCCGCCACAGCTGGGAGCAACTGAGCATTCTCTTGCAGGACCGATCACTTGACGACATCATCATCGACGTGGGAATGCCGGTCCGTCAATCAGGGAATCTGTACAATGCAAGAGTAATCATCTTGTCCGGTAGAATCCTCTTGATCCGCCCAAAGATGAGTCTAGCCGCTGGAGGCAATTACCGTGAAGGCCGTTATTTCATCCCGTGGAACCGCCCCCAGCAAGTGGAAAAATACGAACTCATGGAACTCTCAGAAGAGGCTCTGGCGTTGCAAAACAGCCCCTTTGTCCCTTTTGGCGATGGCATCATCAATGCTTTAGACTGCAAGCTGGGATACGAAACTTGCGAAGAGCTCTTTACTCCAAGGAGTCCTCACATCGATCTATCTTTGGCAGGATGCGACATCATCATCAACAGCTCCGGCTCACATCATGAACTTCGGAAGCTCGATACCCGCATCGACTTGATAAGAAATGCAACAGCCAAGTGTGGTGGCGGCTACCTCTACGCCAACCAACAAGGCTGTGATGGCGACCGACTCTATTACGACGGCTGCGCCATGATTGTCGTCAACGGTAGCATCCGCGCACAAGGATCCCAATTCTCTTTACGAGACGTTGAGGTTGTGACTGCAACCATTGACTTGGAGGAGATATGGTCATACCGCACAGCCCCATCTCGAGGCCTACAAGCTGTATCAGCTCCACGCTACGAGCTTTTCCGCGCGAACCTCCGACTCTCATCTTCAAGCCCTGACTTTGACCCCGAGCACCGCCCCACCCCACCTCAAGCACTGAAGTTGCACACTCCTGAAGAGGAGATTGCTTTGGGCCCTGCATGCTGGATGTGGGACTATCTACGCCGCTCCGGCCAGTCCGGCTTCATGCTACCTCTAAGTGGCGGCATCGACAGCTGCGCAACGGCCACTCTAGTATTCTCCATGTGTCGACTTGTCTATCAAGCGGTATTGGACGGCAGCGAGCAAGTTATCGCCGATGTCCGTCGCATAGTTGGACCCTACCACGGAGAAGGCTGGCTACCAGAGAGTCCACAACAGATCTGCAATGGCATACTACACACAGTCTTCATGGGAATGTCACAGCAGTCAAGTCCAGATACTAGAAGCCGTGCTAAGAGGCTAGCGGAGAACATTGGAAGCCACCACATCGAGGCCGACATAGACGACATCTACAACAGCCAGAAGAATCTGTTGACCAAAGCTACCGGCTTCACGCCTCGCTTCAGAGCTCATGGCGGCGGACCAGCAGAGAACCTCGCACTGCAAAACATCCAGGCCAGAACCCGGCTCGTTTCCTCCTACTACTTCGCCCAAATGCTGCCTACAGCGCGAAAAAGACCCAACGGCGGCAGCCTTCTCGTGCTTGCATCAGGCAACGTAGACGAATGTCTCCGCGGCTACCTCACAAAATACGACTGCAGCAGCGCAGACCTAAACCCCATAGGCTCCATCTCCAAAACAGACCTCAAGCGCTTCATAAGCTACGCGCAGACCGAATTCCAGCTCCCCATCCTCGGCGAATTCCTCGACGCAACACCAACCGCCGAACTCGAGCCCCTAACCGAAGGCTACTCGCAAAGCGACGAAGTCGACATGGGCATGACGTACAAGGAACTCGGCGTCTTTGGCAAATGCCGCAAGGAGTTGAAGCTGGGGCCGTACGGAACCTGGGTCCGCCTCGCCCACGAATGGTCGGATTTGTACACGCCTAGGCAGGTGGCGGACAAGGTCAAGCGCTTCTTCCACTACTATGCTATCAATCGGCACAAGATGACGACTATAACTCCGAGCTACCACGCTGAAGCTTACTCGCCGGATGACAATCGCTTTGATCTGAGACCGTTTTTGTACCCGCCTTTTTACAAGAATTGGAGCTTTAAGCGGATTGATGAGGAGGTGGAGAGGCTGGAGAAGAAGACTGAGAAGTGAGCGGATTGTGACGGGGGGTTGGGGTATCGTACCAGCGTTGGCATTCTGGCATGGCATGTGTAGAGCCTACAGGCTGTGGCTTGTTCATGGAAGATGGTTAACACATGTGGTAGCATCAAAATATGTAACAGATCAAGTCCTGTTGCTTTCCTCATCACTTCGTAGTATACGCATGCGCGCACGCCCCCCTTTATGCAAGAACACGCACGCGACGCTGTGACATCGTAACGTGTAGTACAAGTAAAAGCTGCAAAAGACTGACGGAAAACTCAAACACAAGTCTGAAAGCAGCAAGGAACGCGTGTTGTCGTATAGCGATTGCTTTCATCGCAAGTTATCGAGCAATTTGCCGTACAGCATCTCCATCTTGGACCCCTTCGTATCTGCGTATTTCGATTAGAATGGGCGTATACCGTATTCGTATCTGTGGTTCGCGCTCGTGGTAGACTTGCAGGAGGGACGCGTATATTCGCATTCTGGGCATCTTGGGGCCTATGCGTATTGACGGTTATGAGGGTGTTTTCCCCAGTACACGCCGTTTTCACGACAAGAGTTTGCAATTTGCATGATGTACATTAGGATGGAGAAAAAAAACTAAACTTTCTGAAATAACTTTTGGATGTGTGAGAGCTGAAAGGAGGGGGGGGGGGGGGGTATCGTAAATCATGATTTGTTTTTTATGGGGAAAGGGCGAAAATGCGCAGGTGAGTCCCAATGTGGAAAAAACTGTCAGCAGCCGCGCGGGTCTGCAACCTTGAAAAGTCCTACGGCCGTTAGGGAAGGGTAGGTTGCTGACAACCACGCAGCCCGCCGGATGCAACCAAGCAAATCACGCGTCAGGGGAACAAATGCGAATGGGTGCGAGGGGAAATGTCCGAAGCTCCGTCTTATCACTCCCCCAAAGACCGCGCGTCAATCGCTGACAACAGCCAAGAAAAAAAAAATCCCCCCGAACAGGACAAATCGCATCTTATCGGAGTACAATCTCCTTCCGCACGGGACTCCACTGACTCCACGCTTGCTCATGTATCCTAGCAACAGCGACGCGTTCCGCGAACTCGCCATTCCACCTTACGAGCATAACATTCAGCATGCTCCACGGCCCAGATGGGAAAAACTCTGCATCAAAGTCATCGACATGTTGATCCCAGAGAAACGCGTCGCCATCCCAGATGGGGGTTCCCGGCGGATGCATAGTGTTGAGGCCCGGTTTGCGATTTTCAGGGCAAGGTTTACGCCAGAGGGAGCGGGAGAGGAGGACGAATTCATAAGGGCCCGTGGACGAAGGCTGGGATATGGTTGACTCGTAGTCCATGATTACGCCGCAGTGTTTGTTGTCGTCCTCGTTGATGAGGTGGCAGACGGGGATGTCCTTGCCGTTGTGGTCGAGTTGCTCGGCGCTGAAGCCCTCTGCGGATATGGTGGCCGCTGTGAAGCGCAGCGTGTTGGATTGCGTTTTCGAGTCGCTGCCCCAGGGGGCGTGGAAATAAGGCGGGTATTTGATTCGTAGCGAAGACCCTTTCTCTCGTCGCACTGTGTATTGCGCGGATGTGGGCCCGATGTGGTAGTTTACTACTTCCGATCGGAACCACTCGCCTTCGCTGCGGGGTGTCTTGTAGATGTCTGGGCTGGTGGTCGGGTCAAAGGGGAAGTTTACCCGCCCGTTGTAGGCGGTCCAGCTCCAGGATGGTTCGTCGTTTGTCTCTTTCTTGGTCAAGTGTCCGGCTGGACACCATAGTAGTGAATAGTCGAAGACGGCCTCGGGCAGCCCGTGAATAAATTGGCCACCGCAATTTTTGGTCAACACTTTCGACGCTTTGATAAACTCCTTCGATTGGAATGCTTGATTTGGCGATATGGTGTTACTGACGAGCTGGTTGTACTTTCGGAAACCCTGGAACCAGTTTTCGACTTCGCTGAAATCTACGTCTTGTGACTTGTTGCTTGCCATGCTGGTCGTTGACGAGGAGCGCAGTCTGTTTACTATCTCGCGAACGGAACCGCGACGGCCAGACGTGCTTGAGCGCGGCGAGCGGGAATCATCGCTGTTGCTTGACGTTTGTTCTGGTGCCAGAAACCCATTTGCTGTTGTCGGTCTTGATTCTTTCTGTGGCGAAGTCGATCTTCGAGACATTGGGCGACGGATCCAAGACGGTGACAATCTATCCAGAGGAGAGGTGGGTGTATCGGTTGGCATGATGAGCAGCGACATGGAGCGCGGGAATCTATTAAGCAGTATGTTTATAGCGTCCAGTCAAGGTTCCTCGTTGAACAAGGCGGTGAGGTGATTGTACAATGAAGGAGTCAGTGTTCTTGGATGTGAAGTCAGACTTCCAGTGTGTCACAATGGCCGTCTCGCCCTTTTGTGTGTCCAAATCCCCTATCAGTGTTGCCGCTGTGAAAATGCTGCGCCCCGTTCGGCATGTTGCAAAGTATGGTGAGAAGAGGAGTGTGTGACGACTGCGGGCACTAGGAGGCTGTGCATGATCTGGATCACCGGCTCCACAAAGCCCCAATTTTTTGCATCGATTTCACGCCAGCTGTTTCCAACCATGGAGTCGCGGCTTGCGCTGGATGCTTTCGTTGGCCAAGATTTCCAAGGCTGCTTGGTTTTTGTAAGCTTTCATAAAACAAACGTGGAAACGTGACTGTGGCATCCACGGATGGCATCGCTGTGTGCGTGCGGAGGTAGCCGGCGAGCAGATTCTTCGTCTCCCATCAAACAAGGATGATTTGAGATGGCAGTGGCAGGGGCACTCCGGTCGGTCCTCGCGATTCGCGGGTGCCCGAACACCGGGGAGGACATTGGTTTGGGGTTCTTGCCCAACCAACCGTGACCTGGCCATGCGCCACAGCAAAGCTGCGCCACATTTACGCCACAGCGGGGTCATTTCTCGTCGAAGCTCGCGTCGTAGGCTCCGATTGTGACGCGTTGCTTTGCGTAGCTTCATAAGTCCAGCCGGCGATCGCACCAGCCCAAACAACAATTTGCGCCTCTGACCTGGAATCAATCGCCACCATGTCTGGATACGAGGGTAAGTCGCTGCGACCGCAAGCGCAGTTCAGATGATAACCAGAGGCAGTTGAACACAACATATCCTCCAAAGATGACAAACCGCAACAGCCTTCACGGCGGCCGGATCTCTCGACTTTCTTCTCACAGCTCGAACTCGTAGACACGTCAGATCCGCGGGCGCATACAAATGCCAATGCTCTTCCGCAGCCCGAAAATATGGCGGCGGCATTCCGCCTGCTTGCCAATGCCTTTGAGACGATGCGCGGACGACCAGCGGACGAGAGCAGCGGAGACGGAGACCTGCTGGCCAACATGATCGAGATACTGCGCGAGAACGCCGATGACCCGCCCACTGAGCTGAAAGGCGTGCCGGATAGCTTCCTCGACGAATTGGAGAGGGTGCCAAAGAAGGCGCTTAAGCCCTCAGACACATGTCCTATTTGCGTCAATCCGTTCCTTGAAGGTAGGGCGCACGTCGCTATGGAGAGGACCTTGGCTGACCTGGGCGCGCATAGACGAATATCCACTCGTGGTTCAGCTACCGTGCCACGACGATCACCGCTTCGACCTGGACTGCATAGGCCCTTGGCTCAAGCTGAACTCGACATGCCCTCTTGATCGCAAGGAACTTCTGAAGAAGAAGCAACCACCGCTTCCGCCTGCAGACGACGACGAAGAGGAATATGATGACATGTACGCTTGAGACGACCAGCTTATCGACTGCATTGCATAGGAGTTAGGGCTATACCCAGATAGTGGAATGCGGAAATATGAGCGCTGACGATTGGACGAAGCGAGTGTACCATGGAATGTCTTCGGCTATTGCATCCTGAAAGAGGCCCTGAGTGCTTGCAGCCCCCAAACATATGCAGTCACGCGCGACCCTTTACCACATGTTCGTCCGCCAATGGATCGTGTGAGCCATTTTCTAGTTCAGACACAGTACCTGGCTGGACTGAACTTGGCTCGCGTCTATCCACTGCCGTTTTTTTTTTACCGCGCCGTGAGAGAGCCAGTGTCTAAGAGCTCTTCACTGCTACATTACTGCATCAATGAAACGGGCGCGAACTAGCCAAATCTAATCACTGCACCTGATGAGCTGGCGAGCACTCTCGGAGTTTCCCCAACAAGAATGGGTTTTTGTGCACACGGTCAGCCATCAATTTCGCATGAATCATGCGATCCGGTTTGAATGGCTTCGCTCGCCTCTGGAGCAGAATTTTATAGCTTGATCTCTCGTACGGAGCCTCTTATCCACAGAGCCTTGTGCTGGTGAAGTTCGACCACGCCGCCTGCTATGTGGAGAGACTGGAAATGCTTCGTACAACCCGCAGGTCCTGACGCTAATGCTTCTGCAAACCTTATGGAATACACAAAGGCTAATAGTGGATCGTCAGCCGTCGGCACCATGCGCCTGGACAACGTCCCGATTGTGAGATTCAGGTACCTTATGTTTGTGTACTAGATACATCCGTCGGAACCGGTCAATCTCGCGATCATCCCTCGAGAGTATTGCCCAGAGTGCTCTAGCACCACGACTTCTAATCCACCGTACCTAGGTACATTTCCAATGCAGAAAACGGACTTCGGGACAACGCGATAGCCGAGGAGTTTACCATTGCACAATGCAGAGTAAGCGACCCTCCGCGACCATTAAACCCGGAGAGTATGATCTCGCACATCTTGCTAGCAGTGAATTGTAAGCGAGGGGCAACGCTGTTACGTTTTTTTGCCAGCGGCGCTCGCCTTTATGGATTGCACTCGCGCGTAACGGAGATTGGGGCCTGTAAGCATTGGTCGCCTCCTGATTACTTTGGTCCGTCGGGACATTATTCGTACCGAGTTTTTAGCATGCCCAAAACCCTCCGTATCGTCAAACATACTCATCGAAATTCACGATCGCAAAGCTGGGATATCGGAAAAAGTGAACCATGGGAAATAATTGCAAGAACGGGGGGAAACGCATGTATATCGAGCAGAGGTGCCTATCCGATGCCCAGAAAGGGCTGCATTTGTACGACTTGGTAATGTGGAGTAATCCTCGGTCTTGATCCCTACCTGCGGACGAATCGCGGTCGGCACGCCGAATGTCCGCTCCACATCAGCAATTGCCATCGCAACACCTTCACCCCACTATGAAAGTAGGGTCGCATCCTCCAAAACATCATGTATCGACTTGCGCGAGTAATTCCGAGGTTTAACGAAAAATCAGTAACTTCCAATGGTTGCTCAAATTAGCATGGACGCGTCCAGTACTACCAGTAACCTTTCCAAGAAAAGAGCTTCCAAAGGCCTTCGTCGACCTTGCTGGGAATGTGAGATTGAAAGTTTACGTTGTGTTTGGGGCTGTGTGCTAACCTATCCGTAGGCAAGAAGCCCAAGGTTCATGGAGATGTAGGCCAAACCAACATCGCCTCTCCACTCAGCATGGATCAACACAACCCCGAGAAAGTGGACGAGCAGAACACTTGCGCAGCACATATTGCGGAAAGGTTGGGCAAACTTGAGCAGCTCTTTGAGAGATTTGTGTGTCGCAAGAACTCCACCAGTGGCGCTTCGACGGCTGCGCCGCAAACCCCTCCGCCTACAGCTTCAACCTCTAGTGAAAAGACCAGCAAACCTCACAGACCAGAAACTCCAGGTGACACGCAGAGTGCATACTCTCTAGCATCCGGGATTGTGAGTTGGCTACCTCTCCCGTCGTGTCACTCTAACTAACACTCCCAGCTCGGTGCCCAAACGTGGACTTCGGCACCTTCAATCCGCACATTAGTGGACAAGCAAGACAGTAGAGGGCAGTATGAGGGATGCGAGTATTCTCATCGGACTTTGACGGCCTTGCTACCATCGCAACACGATGCAGATATCATCTTCGAATCATCTAACGGGTGGATGATCCTTGATGGCGTCTACCGAGCCTCGGCGGAAATTTACGTCAACAAAGATAAACAGTCGTATGCTCTCGACATGCGAGCTGTGGCTAAAGAAAGACCCATCATTGTTGCGCGTACGCTTGTGCATCTGGCCATCTGTCTCAACTCGCTTCCGCCCGAGTTTGACTGTTCGCGGCTTTCCAGCATATGGAATTTGGACAGCACAATGCAAAACTACATCACCACAGTCACCTCCATCGTGGCCTCTTCGGATGAACAAATGATGACGCTCCACGGACTCGAAGTTCTGCTACTGCTTGCCCTCTACCACTTAAACAATGCGTCATTGAGGCAGGCCTGGCTCACGATCAGGCGCGGCCTTAATCTAGCCCACCTCATGGGATTCCAGCGCATCATTACGGAGAAAGAGCTTGACCCACCAATCCCTGCCGTGTCCAATGCAAAGCAGATCTGGCGTAGTTTTGTCGATCTCGACTGCTATCTGAGTTTGCATCTTCGCCTTCCTTTTGGCGCGGAGGATTACCCGATAGCAGAAGACTACGACTGCCATCTTGCACACCGCGCCAAAATCAACGCCATCAATCGGCAAGTCGCGGAGCTCGACCGCGAAATCTCGCCACAGGGATACTCTTTGGCGCTCGCAGTGGATGAGAAATTAGAGTCGTGTGTGAGAGAGATGCCGAGAGAATTCTGGGAGGTCCCCAACATACCATCGACAGCAAGGTCACCCGAGTCGTCGGCAGCGTTGGAGCGATTGATGGTGCAAATGTGGCACTTTGAGACAAAGATCTTCATCCACCTACCCTACCTACTCCGAGCCCACCACGACGACCGATACGACTACTCGAAAGTCACCGCGTTACAGGCAAGTCGCAACGTCTTGATGCGATGGTTTGCGCTACGAAACTCCAACATCACACAAGCTTTTTGTCGGATGGCCGAGATTGGTGTATTCATCGCCGCCGTCACCCTCACCCTGGACATTGTTATCGAGCTGGGCACAAAAGACAAGATCGAAGTGCAAAAGACAAAAGGGACAGACTTCGCCATGATCTGCCGCCTTATCGGCGAGATGGAGAAGCTCGCCAAGGCAAGCCCGCGCGAGAAGACGGCCGCTCGCAGCGCTGTCGTGCTCAAGAAGATACTCTCTTCGCTGGATCCGAACAAACAGCCTCTGGGCAAGTCAAAGCATACCATCCCTTTCTTTGGGACTGTGGAGTTGGAGTTCAAGAAGCTGCCTGTGCGCGCGGGCTTCAATCTCGATTCTGATGCGGGAAAGATGATGAATGCGACGGCCACTGGACATCATCTCCCCGTCTTCTCATTCACTAACAACTCGCTGTGGCCTCAGCCTGAGCTTGATTCGGAGAACGAGTTTGACTGGGACATGGTGCTCTTTGATGGGTTGGAAGATCGTGACACGGAAGGGAACTGGATGTTCTAGTGATGCTTGGGCGTGCGGCAAGCGCACTATGTTTTGTGGTGTTTGTTTTGTAGGATTTCTCATCACGGCGTTGCTCACGTGGATGACTTGGCGCTTGATGGATGTGGTGACCTGGTGCTTGGTGTGATTCGGCGGTCTGCAATTTTTCTTTCGCCCGCGTCCAGCGCTTGTTGAATTTTTTTCTCTTTTGGTTCTAATGTTCATAGTTGCTTTAGATATCCCAGTATTTGTCAGGCGGCGAACTAGGATAGGGTAAAGGGGACGTGACGTATCTTGGTACTTATGAAGCATGCACAGTTTGTGAGCATGGCTACAGATTTAATGGGAGAAGCGAGAAAAGCCTAGAAAAGTGCACTAGTCCCAATGCTACTAGCAGCCAGACACGCGGTGTTGAGCTGGCAAAGGCTGCAGCGGCAAGGCTGAAGCGTGTGTAGGGGTGGTACTGCAATGTGCCGCTGGCTGATAGGCTAGGCGGGGCGGCATTGCAGCGTCAAGAGGGCCGAACGCCCTATCTCTGGCAGCGTTTCGGCTTGGCATATCGAGATTCGCGCTCTTCGCAGTGTTGGGCCATGTCAAGTTGTGGTTTATGTAAAGTCGGGTCTGGGTTGCGCCTGGTCCCTGGTGAGTAGAGAGATCGCCCGGAGACGGCAGACGGATCGCCTTCATCCTTGGCCCATGAACCCTGACTTGCGACCGACGGCTTGCCAACGCCTCTCACACGACCATCTTCGCTTGCGCGACACGACCCACGCGCTGCGCTTCTTCTGCATGTCGCTCCTATCCGCTTCCTAGGAGTGAGTCTGTAAACACTCTCACGCCCGACCACCAGGACCATGGGCACGCAGCAGCAACACACGCCGGCCAGCCTCTGGGCCTGCAACGCCCGTCATGGCACCACGCCCGCGACCACGACGACGCTCACCTCGACCATGACAATGGCCCACGCCGGCATCCAGTGGCCATCGCTCAGCCTCTTCGAATCCATCATGACGTCGTATCCGCCCATCCTCGAGTCGCTGCTCGCCCAGATATCCACGGCAACTCTGCTCGAACTCTACCACACCTCTCCTCACCTGCGCGACTTCCTCCGGAGATACCCGCTCGCATGGAAGACGCTGTCGTTCCGCCTGCCTCAGCCCGCCGTTGCAGTCGGCTCCCCGGGCAACGAGACGCCGGAGAACAGGGAGCGGCAGTCCAAAGCCTACTCCTTTGACGCCCTGCTGAAGCAGATCATATCGCCCAACGGCACGCGACTGACCAGCCTAGACCTCTGCAACACGGCAGTAACCGGCATAGCGCTAGTTGGAAGCGTGCTCGGCCCACGCATCGACACGCTCCAGCACCTCTCGGTACGAGGCTGCAAGAACGTCTCCATCAAATACCATATCGTCCCCTTTCTCGAGCCATATACCCTCAAGGATGCACCGTGGATACAAAAGGACCTCGCCCTCAAGAGCCTCTACACCTACCGTTGCCGTCATCACCGCCGCCGGCCCTACCTGCCCTCTTCTCTCATCCGGAGAGACTCCGACTCCGACCCCACCCACCAGCTCATCGAGATATGCCACCAGCTGGGCATATGGACAGATACCGCATGGTGTCCGAGCCCGGGTGGCAGGTGCTTCCGACGGAAAGACTACCATGCAGGAAGAGCAGGACCGCTGAACATGGAGGTCTGGGTACCCTTTGACAGGCTATGGCGATCAAGCAACCGCATAGGGCCTGTTGAGGGCACCAAGAAGCTGGGTGAGCACGACGGCAGGCTATGGGAGATTGCTGAGACGGGCCAGGATGGCGAACCACTTGGGCCTGAGAATGGAAACTCCGCGGGCGAGGGCAAGCATGTCCCAGTACATGAGCGAAAGAGTCACACGTCCTTTGTCCAGGACGTCAAGTGCTCGCAATGCGACGAGGTTATCTTGGAGCGGTGCGAGTCGTGCAGTGTCCGCATGCACTGCATGGGCTGCAGGAAGACATTGTGTGCTAGCTGCGCTTTCAACAGGCCGATACCGAGAAAACGTGTAAAGACACGGCATTTTGCCAACCTGGCTTTTGGCAATACGGGCACACTGGGCAGTGCGCTTGGACAGGCATCTGGGTCCATGGCACTCACAGAAGATAGGAATCAGGAAGAGAAGGTCGACCGGAATCGCTTCTGGTGGGCACCGGGTGCGACTCGCTCACCTAACCTGATGAACGAGAGCGCGCACGACGATGACTCGTCAGACTCGGAAGATGGCGGGATGAACAACGGGATGCCTGTGCCACCGGCAAATCGCGAACCCCCGAAGCTTAACATGCACTGGTGCTGTCTGGAACCCATCTTCTCTGGTGGTGGCGGAATCGCTGTGCTGGGCACTGGCCTCGGTGGCAGAGGAGCAGACAAGATACGTGCAGCCCCCCTGCCACGCAAGAAGGAGTTCGAGGACCCGGATTTCAGCAACACACTTCGGCCCGTCGACTACATCCGAGAGATGAAGAACAACGGCCTCTACGAGTACGTCCTTGGCGAGGACGTCGATATACTTTCATACCTCAAGCAGGAGTCGCTGGATCTACAACAGCAGACATGTCCGCGGGGGCTATGCAACGACTGCTATAGGAGTTTTAGGTGGAAAGTTTCGTGCCGGGCTTGCAAGAGCCCAATCTGCAAAGAACATGACTTTAGGGCGCTCAAGGTCCGCAAATGTGGCTATCGGGACTTGCACACAGAGCGTGAGCATGTTCGAGCACACAACGAGCCACCACAACGCCTGGTCATCCCCGAATTCAATCCCAATCGGACAAGCACGCCAGATCCCGAACGCACGCCTACTGCTTCAACTTCCCAAATTGACTTTTACTCTACCGGAGACAATGAGTCTGAATCCTCCGAGACGCCAATGTCACAATCTCAAATCCTGGCTGCTCCTCCACAGCACTCGTCCATTGACATGTCGACCACAACGTCATTTAATTCCATGTCAAATCCGGACCCATTCCCACTTGCGACTTCATTGTCTTTCATTCCAGTCAGTTCAGCACGCCCACGATCCCTCAGTGTCTCTGGTGTGAGGGGCCGACCCACCAGTGCCTGGTCACAAAGCTCACCGCGAGCACCTGTCAACCACCCTGTCACAAATCCGCTTCCACTCCCATGTAATCCACGTCATCCCGTCCAGTGGGAAGGTTGTGGGGCCTACTTTTGTCAGTATCCACGGCCGGTAGGAGATAGCAGACCGCAATGCCCCGCCATGCTGAAAGAGTGCTCAGAGTGTGCGGTCCTTGTCTGCGATGTAAGTCCACTTTGGTTTTGTCCATCAGCTTCAGTACTAACACACCATCTAGCAATGTTCTTCATCAAGTCCGTCTTGCACATGTACATTCTGCACCGTCAACTACCATTGCCCAACATGTACACGCAAAGCCAATGTCCGCGCCAAATGCCGACTCGACGCTGAGATCAAAGCGAAACAAGAGGCAGAACTCCGTGCGATGGCGAAACAGAAGAAAGACGAGGAAGAGCGTGGACAGGCAGATGAGTTAGCTGGGGCGATGTACGAGTTCTTTACTGGCGTATACCACGACGACCCAATTGCGTATGACGAGGCAAACGTGGACGGCCCTGCCTTTTTGATGGGTGACCTACCCATTCCGAGCCCCGATTCCATCACCGTCACGACGGAATTTGGAGTCGTAGAAGAACCGGCGAACCTTACAACCATCAGCGCCTCTGGCCCCTCCCCCTTCCACACAGCATACGACCATTCCGACGACGAAGAAAACAACGTTGAGATGACTGAACACCTACACGAGGAGGTCGAAACGCTCCAACAAGGCCTAGCGCAGATGCACCTACCTCAGAACACGCATGCAGACGGCATGAGCGCACACATTACGCACTTGCCTGTCGAAGTCGAACCGGAACATGTGCACGATGAAGAAGAGGAGGAGGAGGAGGACGTCAACGACACAGGCGAAGAAGCAGACATTGACACGGACGATTTCGACGCCGGTGCCGAAAGCACTTTTGTCGATGAATTCGGCGACGAGACTACTGTCGGTGGAGGAGGTGGTGGTGGAGGTGTTCTTACCCCCACCACCACCATCACAGCTTGAGCATGATAGGGAATCCAATCTCAACATGGAACATACGATGTCGCAAACAGCCAGAAACGGGAGCTTTTTTTTTTACTACCAAAGGACATGGAAATGGCGCAACAATCGCGGAGCCAAAGCAGATTTTTCACAGTCGAAGCTCTCCGTCGGGATGGGCAGGGAAGGGGCTTTTTCTTCTCATATTTGGGCGAAAGCGGTGGGATGGAATGGGAGGGTGGCATCTAAGTCAGTATGATACCCAGAGGGAAACTTGACAAATATATGGTATATATTCGGAAACCAACAGAGAGGGCGGTCGGAGGTTGGGGGGGCTCAGTGGCAAGTAGGAGGATTGACGTTTTTGAACCGTCTTTCGCTTATTTGGCTTGTTCGTCGCTGGCATATATTTTCCTCTGCTCTCTCTTTTTTTTTTTTTTTTTTTTTTTAGATTTGTAAATGGGTATATCATTAGGATCTAGTCTCATCGTTATAGTTGTCCCTCCTTGTTTCTTTCGCGGAACTAGCTATAGAATTCACTACGCTTGCATCTTTACCAATAATTCGAAACTCGCTTTGCTTGAAGAAGAAGAAGAAGAAGAGAAAAGATGTCATTACGCGAAAATTCTACGATTGGAAAAAGCCCATGAAAAGAAGAAGAAAGACACAAAAAGATAATCCCGGGATATCGCACTCCAAACACCACATTCCCACATCCACATCTCCAGAAAAGTACCATCGTATACGCCCCTTCCCCCCCCCCCCCCCGGACCTTAAAAAACGCCCCTCCTTTCAAACCCTACGCCCTCGTCCGCCTCCCTCCCCTTAACAAGACCAAGTCCACCTAAGACCTATCCTTCTCCTTGGTCGTAGCAACACTCTTCCCACTCTTCCCACTCTTGGTACTCTTCAAACTCTTTTTACTCGCACTGCGTTTAAGCTTGGCCTTGAGCTTGGACCACTTCTCCCTCAAACCACCATCCTCGTCCTCATCGTTGTACCGGGGCCGCTCTACACTATCCAGGCTACCGCGGGGATATTCCAGTTCGCTGCCGAGATCAAGACTATCCGTGTTGGTCGCACCGTGGAGGCTACGCTTGGGCGTGTGTTGTCTGCCAGGGGTATCTCGCGATGAAGAAGACAAGGCGTCCTTGTGTTTGCCCAGCAGCATAAATTGCAGTGTCTGCCACGCGGGCATATTAGCTATGGGCCCGTCTTTTGAGTTTCCTTGTACATCGGCGTTCTTCCAGGGACAGTGTTCGCGGTGGGATTCGAGCAAGTTGAGACGCAGGTTGCTGATGGGGACGGACAGTTTCTGGCTCATTTCGGTGAGGCGCGGGGCGGAAGAGAGCCACAGACCGAGGCGCTGGAAACAGTGGTTGCAGACTGCGAGGGAGATGCGCGATTCGCTGGTGCCGGTCCAGCCGTAGAGGGCAAAGGCGAAGGCGACGATCGAGTTGGGGGCGCTGGGCGGAGGCGTGTCGGGGGTCGCGGTGAAGAATGTGCTGGGGATGCGCTCGATAATGCGCTGGATTGGCGGGTCCGGGTAGGTTATGTGCTCGAGGAGGGGGAGGTCGTTTGATATGGCGAGGAGAGCGCGGTAGCGATCGAGGAGTTCGGTGGAGCTTTTTGTTCGCGAGGCGATGGGGATGTGGTATATGTCCTCTGTTTGAAAAGTTAGTAGGGCTTGGGCTTGCGCATGTTTTGTCACGTACCTTGACAGCCGCGCTTCCTCCACAGGCAGTCGTCTGCGTGCCCTTGGATGATGAGCTCTTTGTATCTCTCCACCAGCGCATCGTCAATGTCTACAGCTAGATCTTCGCTCATTTCAAGAGCCTTCCCACTTGCATCTTTGCGCTTCGGCCTCAACTTGACCGCAACACGGTTCTCACACCCTCCCTTGCACGCCACTGTATTCCAGATGTCGCAGCTCCATCCTCTCATAGCCCACTCGACTTCATTGATGGCATCTGGTTTCGTAGTCCACTTTCGCACATCTGCAAACGTCTTCAGTCGCTCCAGGAAATGGTCCTGGCTGTAGGGTTGGAAGTTTGGGGCTTTGCGCGGCGTCGAGGCCTTGGGCGTCGAGGCTTTAGGTATGTGTGCTGTCTTTCCTACAACCCTGACTGTGCCTTCTCTTCGTGGTAGGAGAAGCTGCTCCTTCAACTGCTGGATGCGGGCCTGGCCCTCTGATATGTTCCGTTGTCGCTCCACGCTTAGGCCTGCGCTGCGCGGTCGCTTATTCGGCGGCTCAGGGCTTTCTGGTTCGGAGAGTGATGCGGTGGATGCATTCGATTCGTGAAGACTGCTTGCGAGGGAAGTGGTTGATGTACTGGCGGTGAGGTTGTCGAGAAGCCTGTTGAACTTGCGCTTTGTTGTCGCCAGCGCGGGCTGTTGTTCTGTTGAAGTCATGCTGTATGATCAGGGTGAGTGCGCGGGAGGGTTTCAAGTTTTGTTTCTGGATTGCGCGCGGTGTAGTAGTCGGTGAAGAGGCTGTTCCGATGTTTGTTTACTTTCACCCAGGTAGGATGGGAGAGCCGCAGCAGTTGTGAGGCGTCAATAACGTGATGCTCGTGTTCGCATCAGTAGGTCGGGGTAGAAATGACAAGTCGTGATGGTGAGTGTCAGTACCCGCTGGAATATCCCCGAAGCTGTAGGGCTGCTGGCGTTGTTGCTATGGAGGCTTGTTGGGACCATGACCAAAGCAGTAACCTCCGCCCGCCGTGCCAAGCTCGGCCTTCGCGCGTCAACCCACCCGACTGCAGAACCCCACCAACGCGTGGAGGGGCAGAAGACGTATTAGCTCATTCATGTCCACCCAAATTGCGCCATCTAGATTCTTTCTTCTAGCCGTCGTCATCCTGGCTTTTTCACTCTTCAATCCCGCCTTACTCTCTCGCAGTGTTGCTCGTCTCTCCCAATTGAAGTATCACATCTACCCATCAGCTACCATAACATCACATTTCCTGCATACGAATTCCACCATGGCCTACGAAAAAGAGCTTGAGATTGCTCTCCTGGCCGTCCAACGCGCCTCCATCCTCACAAAATCCGTCTACTCGAGCCACTCCAAGGGCACCCTCTCCAAGAGCGATTCCTCGCCCGTCACAATTGGCGACTTTGGCGCCCAAGCCCTGATCATCGCATCGATAAAGCACGCTTTCCCCGAGGATGAGGTAGTCGGAGAGGAGGACGCGAACGACCTCCGCAACAACGACTCGCTGCGCGATCTTGTCTGGGATCTGGTGCAAGCAGCCAAGTTGGAGGATAGCTCGGCAGAGGAGAAGATTGGCGGGCCCATCAAGAGTGCCGATGCCATGCTGTCGGCACTTGACCAGGGTAACAGCGAGGGAGGCAGAAAGGGAAGAATCTGGGCACTCGACCCCATCGACGGTACAAAGGGCTTCTTGCGCGGTGGTCAATATGCCGTCTGCTTAGGTCTACTGGTAGATGGTGTCCCCACCATCGGTGTCATCGGATGCCCAAATCTCCCCGTAGACGATCAAGCACCTCTCACCACCACCACGGGCCAAGACGCAGACGACAAGGAAGGCAAGGGTGTACTGTTCGGTGCAGTCAAGGGCCAAGGTGCCACCAGCCGACCGCTCAGCAAGGGTGCCCTTCAAGAAGCCAAGAGCATCAAGATGAAGCCGCTTTCAGACGTGACCCAAGCAACCTTTTGCGAATCCGTCGAGGCAGGCCACTCATCACAAGGCGACAACGCCGCCATCGCGTCCAAACTCGGCATCACCAAGCCCTCGGTTCGCATGGACTCGCAAGCCAAATACTGCTCCATTGCCCGTGGTGCAGGTGACTTGTACCTCAGACTGCCCACCAGCAAGACGTACCAAGAGAAGATCTGGGATCACGCTGCTGGTGTTGTCATTGTTCAGGAGGCCGGTGGCGAGGTCACGGATGCATATGGGAAGCCGCTTGACTTTGGCCTTGGAAGGACGCTCAAGGAGAACAAGGGCGTGGTTGCTGCTCCCAAGGACGCTTTTGCACAGGTCATTGGTGTGGTCAAGGAGGTTTTGAGCGCTAAGGAATAGATTTAGGCTTCTGAGGTGTGGATGAATAAATGAATGGTACCAAAAGTTGCCTCGTTATCTTCACATCAGTAGCCTGTGCTCGGGCTATTTACTTCCCGCTACCTTGCTCACGATGAGTTGGCATCTCGCGAATCACCTTTCTGCTTCTTCTTCTTCTTCTTCCTCATCCTCATCCTCATCCTCATCCTCCTTTCTATGCCTTTTGATATTGTCCTTCCGGTTCCTATCTTCATCTTCTTGCTCTTTTCTTGCTCTCTCTAGTCCATCTTCAAAATCCCTCTTCTCTTGTTAAGCACGCCGCTCCTGCTGCAGAATCTGGCCCAGCAGATTCTTGCCTGGCCGTTTATCATTTTTTTTTGTTTTCTTGAATGCAGCTGCCGTCAAGCCACATCCCCAGACCAGATCGTTGGCGCCGGCTGTCTCGACCAGGTCTCGTTTTCCAGTAGCTAAGAGCTGATCTAATATGTCTTTGGCTGACGGGTCAGAGAACTTAAGATGTATCGCTTTTGTCATCACGCCCTGTGTCACTGGTGCCTGTTAGACTTCTCTCAAGAAACGCGTAATTTGATACGTACCGTGCTTCCACCGCTTGTCATGGTATCCATTGACGTTCTTGCCCGTCTTCTGATAGCCTTGTGACGCTTACATTAGACTTTCCTTCACGTCTTCGTGATCGAGCCTGCTGTATACAATGTTTCACCAGCTCTTCTCTTGTTGGAGCAAGGAAAACTGGATACCCCCAAAGCAGTGTCATTTCAATTCGCAATCTATCACTTTACACACGTCCTCTTCCCCAGAATGTTAACACTTGAGATGATGAATTTACACCACCGTATGCGTCCGAGTAAGAAAAACTGCACCTCTATGCAAGGTCGTATCAATTCTCATTCTGTCGCTTTTGGATACTTTGTTCCCTGTTGTATACATGCACGATGTGGCCAATTTACATGATCGTATGCGTCCAGCCTAGAAAATCGCATTTTCTAGCTAAAATTTCCTTCACTATAGTTTCCATACATCCGACAATCGATTTATCCAGTTGTATACGCCTAGTCCCTGGAAACATGTTTTGCTGGCCAAACCTTTTATCTTCATACTTTTTATACACCCAACAATTAGTTCGCACTGTTGCATGCATCTAGCCGCAAAAATCGCATGTCGCTGGGGAAACTTTTGTCCCCCATAAAATCCACTCATGCGGTAATATATTCATGCCCTCGTATGCGTCCAGCCTTGAAAATTGCGCTTCACTAGCTAAATTCCTCTTCCACTGGTTCCCACACATGCGGCAATTGATTTATACTGTTGTATGCCCCCAGCCTTGGAAATCGCGCTCCACCAAAGAAACTTCTCTTCCCTATAGTCTTTATCAAAGAGTAATTGTGGAGGACTACAAGCTGGTAACAGTAGGTTCAGGTGATCATATTGTTGGATCACTGCCCAAGTCACTTCGGACAAGGGCAGCAGAATATATATCCACATGCGCGCGAGACACTAGTACAAGAGAAATGAGCACGTGATCGTACCTAGAGGTGCTCGAACTCTGGGTGTACTTTGTTGCGACAGTAATCAATTTACTCCATGGTATGCGCCCAGCCTTAAGATTCGCAGTCTCGCCGGGTATATTCACTGTTACCACCGAGTCGTCCGATCAGACCATCTATATTTCCTACGCATCAGCTTGCATACTGGAGAGGACTGATTTACACGGTCGTATGCGCCTAGAGTCGAAGATTGCATTCCGCCTGCCAAACTTTTCTTCCCCATAATTCACACCCTCGTATGCGTCTAGCCTCAAAAACCAGCAGTTTCGCCGGGTACCCTGTCAACAGACGCACTTCCCAACCACTCTGCATATACACACTCCCTCCATCAGACATCAGAGAGCAATGAAGGGGGAGCTGGTAAGTGAGTTCCGAACTTCAACTAACAAGACCTCACATAGAAACACTTTCGAGGCGTTTCGCTATCATGTACAGAGCTAGTTCAGCATCTCGCATGCTGGCAGTAAGGGACAGGAGAAATCCAGACTATACCAGTACCTGGAAGCAAATATGGAAACCTGAAAAGGTTTTATTAACGTGTTTCGCTCTAGGTAGAGCCCTTGTTCCCCGAAACCTCGCAAGCTGTATTGGTGTCTGAGTGCTCCTGCTACAGGATTATGAGCAATCCAGATCCTAGAATAGCTTATTAACTGGCGCAGCGATTCTGTTGGGAAACATGCTTCGCGAGATGGGATACCTTTTTCGTTGATGGTTTTCTTGGTGGATTGCTGTTGAGAGAGAAGGCGTGGGATTTCTCCGACTCGTTGGTGAAAAGGTGCTATGATGGGTTGTATACGCGATGGGCTCAACTAAGACATGTACGTATGATTTCGCGATGACAATAAAAAACGAGACAGTAGTCTCGCTGGACAACTACAAGGTGTTTTGCTTATTAGTGACCAGTATATCTTCAACGCGGTTTTGTGGTCGCGATTTCAGCTCGACCACGAGTGCGATCTCGGTGCTGGACAACTACCGCAGTTTCAGGACGCGCATCAAGTCCCACGGGCAAGGCGGCCAGCGAGAGCCTGCCGCCTTGCCTAAGCCCGCCGCTCCATTAGCATGGCCCCTGCACTAAGGATAACACGCTCAATCAAAGAGAAGCTACCTTTTTTTTTGCGCTTGATCTTGCGACTGGACGGAGTGGAAGAAAATATACACAGTGTACTTAACTATTGCAGGAGGTTGTAGTCACAAAAAACCAATTTGACCAAGTCCGTGAAATTCGATGCTGTGAGTTGAGAGCGCCGCATAGGTAGACAGGGGAGGCAAAAAAGAGAGTGCGACACTGTACTCGAACTGGCGACGTCAGAGCAAATATCAAGCGCAAAAAAATGGTAGCTTCTCTTTGATTGAGCGTGTCATCCTTAGTGCAGGGGCCATGCTAATCTTCTCTGTATCGTTTCAAATTGACCAAATGCCCGAAGGCGAGGTAAAAACCAATTTCTTAATAAATAAAGTCTATAGCTTGTTACAGTGACGAAACTGGTTCTGGCGTCGATGAGTGGATCCAACTGGCGCTAAGTCGTCATGTGGCTGGTCGGAAAACCAAAACTTGCAAGTTGGTCCAGGCTTGTAATTGCCGAACCACCATGCGGTCGATGCGCGTACGGACCAAAGAGATTGAGCCAGAGACTGTCATGCACGAGCACAGCTCGTGATGACAGCCTTATGTCGGAGATCATGCGTCTGTTCTCGTTTCGCGGAAGCCGAATGACTATCGCTGGAACATTGGTTTTCTCGAATGCGGTCGTATAATTGCGTAGCCTAGCAGCGACAAGTAGACTTGTACGTATTGTTAGCACAGCATAAAGTACCGTCTGGTCGTCTTCAACTTCTCAAGACAGATTGGTTGCGCGCCCAAGGTAGAGAATGTTGCCGTCCTGCTGCGTGTTGTGCAAGTCCCGCGACGGGCGGGTTGTCGCAATAAGCATGTCAGAAAACCGAAAAACAGCAGAAAGGACGTCGGGCAACCCGACATGGAAGTAAGTGTGATTGATAGATTCTATTTTCGAGAGAAGGCGTTTGTGTGAAAGTGTGACTACTTAGGAAGGTACGTACCCTTCCACCCCACCACTAGCGCCTGCCATCTTGGTGTCTGGCGCATACCATGCACTTGATTCAGCATAAAGACGTGCTACTAGTGATGGCTGGGATATTTTGTCGATATATTACAATACACAGATTGCTTGCACAGCTACCCAAAACTTCCAATACTTCCAAGCATCGTTCGGACACCGAAATCGAGGCGCGGCAGAGCTGCAGGCACTGCCATTGGACCTGCGCCCTCTCAAAGCAGGTGCATGTTGGCGCATACCCAAGGTACCATCGCCAGATGCACGAACACAGTTCCATCTATTGGATTATAGGATAGCCTGCATGTTCATTTTGAGATCAGTCCAGGCTGGAATAGATGCAGTAGTAGTAGTAGTAGTAGTAGTAGTAGTAGTAGTGGTGGTGGTGGTGGTGTTGGCGCATACAGTACATCGTAACACCCAGTCTATCATGATCATGCACACATGTAGCAGTTAAGCTGAGTGTAAAGGCCGGTGCTTGGTTTCCCCCCAGGTTGTAGAGACTGCGAATCAAGTCTAAAACTTAGCCTTTGCTTGCTTCTGGTTCGATCCTCACTTCCTGGATCTCCTTTGGAACGATTGGAGCGTCGGGCGCAAAGACGACAGAAGCTTTTTTCTTCGGTCTCATCCAATGGGGTACGTGCGACTTCCCGGTAGTTTTTCCTTGATCCCATGTCTTTACGGCGAATCGCTGCGCCCAAGGCGCCTTGGTGCTGTGCTGGAGGTATTTGAGAAGAGAGAAAGCCCTGGCATAGGCTTGGAGATCGTGCTCTCCTAAGTTGGTGAACGGTCCGAGTGCTGGAAACTTCAAGTCCAGGTATTTAGCTTGGAATCTCGGAGGCCGCTTGCCTTTCCTAGCGTCGAAGTCGACACAGTTTTTTTCAATCTCGCTCTGTGTCCAAGAGGGCGATATGGAACTCTAGTTCGAGGTGTGATCTTTTGGGTATAGGCTTCCAGCGTCCTCGTCGCTTGAGATGTCGACTGCGTTGTCTCGGAGGAGCTCAAGGACGTTCTCTAGTCGTATCTTGGTGACGTCGTCCTCTAGACGGTTGTAGAATTGCAGTGTGATGGGGCACATTGCGAATCTTCTGAGATCTCCAGTATTCGTGTAGCCGAGATATGTAGTCATCTGCCCTTCGCCTTCCCAGATCTTCTTGCTGAATGACTTCGTGTCCTCGGGCTTCCCTGGCGTCTTGACAACGCCATCTTTCTCGGCAAATTTGTGGAGTTTCTTTGCCTTTGAAAAGGCTGGGGATGATGCTTGGGGGCCGCCTTCTTTGCCGGCCGCGCGTTTGGCGGGCGTCCGAGGGCTCGAACTGTCAGCCATGGCTCTGTGGTATCGTCAGCGGTAAGCTTTTGCAAGAATCCGCACTTTGGCGTACCATTAATGTGTTTGATCTGTTTTGCGCAAAAGCGCAAGTGGCAGCAAGAACAAAAGTGAAACAGCGAGTACGCCGTTGGATAGAGGTTGAAAGCTGGATTAAAGAGGAAGCTGAGTTGAGGAAGCCAGCTGGGTTAAGTACGTTGGCAGAAACTCGCTCTCTCACTCACCTCGATTTCCATCCTATGGCGCTAGTGAGCACCTCAAACCCCACTCACCACCAGGGCAACTACAAGGAGAGTAAGAGTGAGGGAGCGAGAGAGAGAGAGAGAGAGAGAGAGAGCGAGAGGAAAAAGAGAGGCGAGGAAAGAACCAGAACGAAAGAAAGACGAAGAGAAAATACTGCAGCAGTATTGAGGATGCCAATTCATCAAGAGCATGTATAGTAAGGGAAGGAGTGATGAGAGGAGAAAAGGATATCATTGCTACATGCATCTACTCCTCCAACAAATCCATCACCAACTGCGGAATGACCTGCACACCCTCACCTTGAATCGCACTGATCGGCACAGCCTGAACATTGCGCTTCCAAGCATGTTTGCGATTACTTGGGTGAGGTTGCGTCCCCTTGGTCACGGCATCCAGATATCGACTCAGCGACTCAAAGTTGGCCTGGGTATCCGGTAAGTCCGCCTTTGTCGCGACAACAAACCACGGTTTCGAGGAAATCGGTACCGTAGTGAGAAAAGGCAGAGGCTCCGGTGACGAGTCCAGATGCGGAGAGTCGAGAAGGTCAGACGCATCGTTGGGCGGTGGCTTATTATTAGCAGGGGTATAAGTCACCATTCTGCGTTCCGTCTCGGCGTTCAGCTCCTTGCCGCGCAGAGTCTCGTACTCGGATACCTCGCGCCAGAGCAGCTTGAGCGCGTCGACGGCTTCGCCAGCAGACAGGTCGATGACAAAAGCAAGGACCGCGGCACGTTCAATGTGTCGCAGAAAGCCCAGCCCAAGCCCTTTGTCTAGATGCGCATCCTCAATCAGACCCGGTACGTCCGCAATGGTAAAGTTGTCGCGTATCTCTCCATTCGGCCTGCGCGACTTGACCAGTGGCCGGCCCTTGTGGTTGTCCAGAACAACAGTTCCGACGTTTGGTTGGAGGGTTGTGAAAGCCCAGCTGCCCACTCGCGCACGGCTGTTGCTCAAAGATCGCAACAGCGTACTCTTGCCGGCGTTGGGCAGACCAACGAGCCCCAGATCAGCCAGTATTTTCAATTCCAATTGTAGTGAAATCTTCAAGGCCTCGTCTCCCCGTGTAGCCATCTTCGGCCGGGAATTAAAAGGCGTCATGAAATGTGGATTGCCCAAGCCGCCCATCGCTCCTGCTGCTATCAGCATCGGCGTTTCCATGTGCTTGTCCAGGTCCAACCACATGGGCGCTTCCGGCTCGAGGGCTGCAAGATGCGATCTCCGTGGTGGAGGGAGCTTGGGAAACTTCATCCTGTTGAGCTCAGATGGTATCGTCCCTGGATACACGAGCCATCTATCTTTCCTATAGTTGGGTTGCCCCTCTTCTATTTCCTCTTCCTCGCCCTCCTGCTGCTCCATCTTCCAGTGCTCCTGCTCCATTATCGCAACCGGGTCGTGTCGTTGCAGTTCGCGCACAATGGTCCCCACAGGCACCGTGATCAGAATGTCCGTCCCCCGCTCGCCGCCCTTGACTTTGCCCTGGCCGTTGCGCCCTCTGCCCGCCTTGATTAATCGCCGGCGGGCCAGCTTGTGCAAGGACGTCTCGCCGCGAACGGCTTGTATGTATACATTGCCTCCGCTACCGCCATCGCCGCCGTTGGCAGGCCCTTCTTCAATGTACTTCTCACGCAGGAAGGAGACACAGCCGTGGCCGCCGGCACCGGCTTCCACCGTGAGGATGCATCGGTCGGCAAATGGCGTGAGGGAATAGTCGTCGGCTGTGGGGTCTAATCGCGAGGAATGCGCATTCGGTTGCGCATCGGACTGCTCAGCTGCCGTGTTGTAACGTCTTCGCTGCAACGGGAATCGCCTACGAAGCAGACATATACGCGCAACCGAGGCAAGTTGCCCCTGGGACAGTGCGGGATACAGAAACGGCGTCAGCGTACCGCTTAGGCAGTTCGATCGAGCGAAAGACATGCGTCGATTGCGAAGGTGGCGGCGGAATTGGGGGTGTATTGTCTCACGCGCTACGCTATGATTTCTATAATATCATCGCGTCGCGGGACTAGCGAATGACGGCCTCGCAAAGATCCGATGATCTACAGCGCTTGATCAGAGCTAGTCTTCCATACCTCGGTCCCTTTTTCTGTGTCTGCACTTGAACTCGTAGTTGGGGGCTTCTTTGCTGCCTCTAGCTTGTAGATTGGAGACTTCGGAGGAGCCCCGATGGGTTTGCTTTTCCCGAGTGGCTGGTGTTTCAATGCCTGGCTCAGGAGGAGCTGCACTTGCCTCGGTACCTACACGAATATGCCCACCAATGCCTGGAGACACTTATAAGTCCATCCATCGTATCTTTACTTTTGCCCATCCGTAAAGTTTGCCACCGCTTGCCATAGATCACGAGGCTTACAGGTCACATCAGTGCATGTACCTGTGTAGTGCCTCCCAGCTCCAACCCCGAATCCCCGATACACCCCGCGCTCCGCCCCCATCGCCAGTAACGCCTTTCGCCCCGCCTCAGCCCCCATCATGATTCGATGTGCCTTGCTCGCTGTCGTTTCGGTCATTATCCGAATTGCCAACCCCGAATGGCTGAGCTTTGGGAGTAAGCTTGGCCTATCCAGCAGTCAGCTTGCAACCCTCCATTGGTACCTCAAGTGGGCGTTGCCTGTATGGGCCATAGTGGACCTCAACTCTGCGCTGAATCGCTTGGCGGAAAGGCGATGGATGATCAAGACCGATAAATCCATCTGGAACTGGAAGAGTGAGGTGGCTGTCGTCACCGGGGGATCAGCGGGTATTGGGGCCTGCGTAGTCCAGAAGCTCGTTTCCCATGGCATCAAGGTCGCAGTTCTGGACGTTAGCCCCCTCTCAAGCGTCTTCACCAAAGGTCAGTCGCGGCACATAATCAGCTTGTTTCATACTAATGAATGTTTAGATGAGTTGGCTCATGTACGATACTACAAGTGTGATATCACGTCACGAGACAACATTCACCAGGCTGCAGAGGCTATACGCTCCGACCTGGGCTCGCCATCTATTCTCGTCAACAACGCTGGCATCGGCAATGCGTGGACCGTTCTCGACATTCCTCAAGAAAGCCTGAGGAAGATGTTCGAGATCAATCTCCTAAGCCACTGGAGCACCGTCCAAGAATTCCTGCCAGATATGATTGCAAAGAAGAAAGGCCACATCATGGCCGTTGCCAGTCTGGCTTCATTCGTAGCCCTTGCCGGTGCTGTCGACTACAGCTGCACAAAAGGGGCGCTTTTGGCTTTCCATGAGGGCCTTACCCAAGAGATAAAGCATCGCTACAAGTGCCCCCAAGTCCAGACCTCAATCGTCCATCCGAACTGGACCAAGTCGGCCATCACATCGCATGAAGCCATTTCGGCGGGGCTGAAAAAGGCTGGAGCCAAGGTCCTGGAAGCAGAAGATGTGGCCGAGGCAATGGTAAACCAGATCATTTCTGTCAAGAGCGGACAACTAGTCCTTGGGCCGTCGATTTCTCCCAAAGTTCGTGCAATGCCTCTGTGGTGGCAGGAGCTCATTCGCGATTCCCAAGCCCACATCGTCACGGGAAATGGATCGACTGCATGAACTCATCCTTCGAATCCTTCATGGACAGGGAAGAGCGGCACCTGAACGGTGCGGTACGGTACGCACCCGTTCAAGCCGTGTGGGGCCAGGATCCTCACTGAGAATGGGGCATGTTCCAACCAGAACAAGGTACCACAATTTGTAGAGGTCATCGCAATGTTACCGCGAGGCCGAATCAGCTGCACAGACGCCTTCGGGGTTGCTAGGATTGCGATAGCTGCGCCACGGCGAGATCAGGACATGAAGACTTCATTGGCGCTTCGCGTGCGACGTTAGCGACGTTGATGTATGTATGTTTTTTGCGCAGCAACGGGTTGGCAATGCGACATAATCGCGACTTCCAAAATCTACGATATGACCGATTAAGCCAAAGGATCCAGAATATGCGAACGATGCGAACGATGGAACGCCACAGCCGCGTTTCTGAGCTAATGATAGTTGACGCCCGTGTGGTATTCTAGGATTGGTGTGCATGCAAGACTCAGCCCCAAAGTTCCTTAATCGGGGACAATGCAAGGTACCTTGAACGCTTACCCCATTTCGGCGTGAACAAAGTGCGACCAAAAATGAAGGACTTTGGTCTTTGCAGTAAGAGGCGCGGGATTCAATAGTCATATGTCGCCTCTTTGCTTTTTCCTGTTTCATCATTTCAAGGTATTCTTGTTTGTATAGTGTTGTGAGGTGTCGCGCCTCGCCCTGTTGTTCGCTTTGCTTTGCTTCGCGTTTCCTCAAGTCAGTCGTTTCAGAATCTCGTGGGCGTCGCGATGGGTTGGTTAATGGGAGTTTTGGTCGCTTGTTGCACTACCGCTTCGTTGATTGTTGAATGTAATGGGGCGCCGAATACACAAAGTAAGTGCGACGTTTGTGTTCTTTCTTTTTTCTGTGGCAGTTTACTAATGCTTGTGGGAAAGATGCAAGATTGCTTAATACACCCGACTCGATTGGAAGATATCCTATAATACCGCGTCGCGAACTATCTTTTCATAATGGAACGAGTATACCGAACACGCTCGACAATACCTCGCAGCTCTCTGCTACGTCTACAGACTCTGATGTCTTCACACCATCGACGGTGGAGTCTTCCACCACAACGACGCCAGAGAGCCACGCGCCTCCCACGGTAACTGCGCAGTCGCCAAGATATACTCTCGTTTCTAAACCATCAACTTCCGTATCGACATCAAATACTCCTCTCAGCGGAAGTAGCCATACCCCTTCGCCGCCATTTACCGCTAGTGGCCATGGAGCAGTGTCGCATAGCATCAGCAAAGCAAACCATGCATTTTCAAGCACACTGGCTACTTCCACCACATCATCACAAGAATGGATATCCGACCAAGCATCTTCGAGCCTCTCTGAAGTTGCCTCATCGACCCGCGCATCACCAACCACTACCGAACTCCGAGTAGATGCGGAAGCTGCGCCGAGCATGAGCTTGAACACTTCTTTTGTATCGATGGTCTCGGCAGATGATCTTTACTCGAGTGCCTCGGGAAGCCAGCCGCCCATACACACACCAGACGCCGCTCTTACGACCCGCAATAGCACGTCTTCGAGTCTGTCACCAGCGACGATCGTGGAAGTCCAGGAGCATAATAGTCAGAGCGTAACATCAAGTCTAATGCGGTCTGCTACCGATACATGGCAGATGTATGTACCGGCGTCCACTCCGAGCTTCCCAGCCTACCCTACTCCGGCATCGTCAAGCCAGTTGGATCAGTACAACGGTACAGCCACTGAAGCTTCCGATGTGGTGCCGAGCTCAATCGCAACACCTTTGACTACATCTTCAAACTCAAGTGTACCTGTGTACGTTGCAGACGCCACTCCAGCGATATACCCTACTCAGGTATCATCAAGTCGACTAGATCAGCATAGCAATACAACCACCGAAGCTTCCAGTGCAGCGTCAACCTCTACCGCGGCGACTTTGACTGCACCTTCGAACTCGAGTAAGCCAGTTTACGCTGCAGACATCAGTCTAACGATGAGTCGCATACAATCTTCCTCGGTCGATGAATCCAGTACAGCAAGCCCTTCATTCACTCCAATCAGTATGAGCGCGTCCTCGACTCCTAGCTCTATGCTCTCGAGCACCTCAACAAGTCCCACAGCACTACACCTACATTCAGTATCCACCTTGTCTAGCTGGTCATTCCCAAGTCCTTCCACTGTCGGTGCAAGTAGCAGCAGCTCGACATCGGTCAGTGGATCCGTCACTTCTGTAACGAGCATAACGCCAACCAGTATAGTCCCACAGCAAACCGCGACATCCTCTTCAACAGTCCCAGAGAATCTCCCAGTCTCCAAAGGTTCTGTGCTGAATGGTACGTCGGAAGCGATCATCTTGCCCACAGTCAGTTCTGAGATGAGTGTGGGTAAGCTTGCTTCGACGTTGGACGGCTTTATCTGGCCTGGTTCTCAAAGCGTGGTCCTATCGAGTTCAATGCTTTCAGTAAGACCTACTGGTTCAGTATTTCCCAGTCCTTCTGTCTCGCACTCTACGATCGAGTACTGGGATATAACGCTCACGATAAGCCCGACTGCATCAGGACCAGTCGAAACCCAAACGGATGCCATTTCCATCGTTACTCGACCCACGATCTCGATGATAACAGGCCCTATCGGCATGCCGCTGCCGAATGAACCGACCGCGGGTTTGCCGGGTAATGGCACAGTGTCCTCCTCGGGTATCTTTGCGACCTCTGCCCTAGTCACTGAAAGTCTCTCAAGTTTTACTGGGAGCGATTCAGCGTCCAGCACGATCGAACTGAGTACTCAACATTCATACACATTTGATGGTTCAACGCAAACCTCACAAGTATCAACGACCAGTCAAAGTCCAATTGTTTCATCTGTGCAAACTACCAGGACCTCGAGTTTACAGATGGAGCTTAGCAGCATCTTCTTTGTACAACCAATCACCACTTCAGGAATCGATGTTACCTCATCAGCTGCTTCCGTACCTTTCCCAACCACATCTACAACTCCTACTGACTGGGATTCTACCTTGACATCCGGCATCACGGAAGAAGTCATTTCTTCTACCAGACCTGTGCTTCCCACCAGCAGTGGCGGTAGCTCAAAGACGAGTAACGTAGATCGCTCTCAACCTATTTCAACGTCAAGTGCCAGTTTCTCCACCGTTAGGCCATCGCCGATTTCCTTTATCTCGGCAACCAGTAGCTTTGTGACGAAAACAAAGACACGAAACTCTGAGAACCCATCGCAAACAAGGTCTTCATCAGATGATATCAACGAGACGGCAACAAGGAGAGAAAGTGAAACTCCCCTTCCTACTAGCAGTCCTACGGAGACGGTAGCCGCGGCGGCACCACGTCCACTGACCCCGTCCGAGACCGCTGGGGTTGCCCTTGGGAGTACAGCTGGGGTTCTCCTTGCGATCGTCGCTGCGATCTTCGTTGCTCGCCGTTATCACGCGATGCATACCGCAAAGCGCGCAAGCGGGGCATCATCAAGCGCATATCCTCGGGTCGCATATTTGTACGATCCTTCGCTTGGCAACGGTGAAAGTGGCGGCGGCGGCGGGGATGAAGAGGCCTCCGCTTTCATGTCTGGGGGTGCGGGTGGTTTGCCACCTCCATCAACCGGAAGTAGAACGCCGCCTCGTGCTCCTAACAATTCTCTCGACTATGGATATCGCCAACGATTCAGCATTAGTGGCTTGCACTACAGCGATCCCGGCAATCCCTTCTCAGATCCCGAGGATCCTTGGATGGATTGGAGGAGCAGTGACGCCATTCATACACCAAGCCACACAGCCTCTGCTCTTGCTGCCGCGGTTGCAGGATACTGCAATGGACCACAAAAGCCGCTTCCGCTTACCCCCAATAGGCCATCCACACAAGCATTCCACGACCACATCATCCCTTCTCCTACGCTAAGCCCGCTAATGAACGGCTGTAGTCTACGCCGCAGCCCCGCACTATCGTCTCATCGGAATAGCGTCAAGAGCCAAAGATCACTGAGAAAGCTTCATAGTTGCCCTTCGCCAAATCCTGCGGCGAGGGACTACCCACCCCGGTCACCCTATGGTAGAGGGCCAAGACAGAGCCTTACCTCAGTCAAGGAAGCAGACAGCAAAGAGTCATTGCCAGACCCGATAGAGCACGACCTACTCCTGCCCGTGGACATACGGACCGAGACGCCAGACTCAGTCATCGTATACGCACCCGCACCAGTCTCCAGAACAACACGACCACCGTTACCAACAATATTTTCCGAACACCAGCCCCTCAGGATATCTCAGCCTCGCACCGCCATACAAGCAAAGGCGCCTCGATCAACAGGCAGCATCCTCTTCCCAACCCACAAAGACCCACCCCCATACTCCTCCACGCCACTCGCGCAAGAAAGCCCATGGCCACCTATTCCCCTCTCATCCAGCCCCTACAGCTCCAGCTCCCAAACCATGACCCAAGTAACCTACAACGACTTCCCCACCCCACCAACAACCACGCCGCGCTACAAGGGTTGGGACGACATAAAGCGCCGCTCAGACAGCTCGTCCAGTCTCATGTCTCTCCTTTCAGCCACAACAAAAGCAACGCCCCTTCTTCCTCCTTCAGCCCACCATTTCACCCCTCCAGTCCCCCGACGGAAACTCACGCCACCGCCTCCGCTAAAAAAGCGCTCGCTCATTCAACTTAGACGTAAGACTCCCTTGGCTGGTACCGGTCAGCCTGTGACAATGGCGACGCCGTTCTCACCACTTACGGTCAACACGAAGTTTACGGCGTATGATAAGGGGGATGTGGGGTTTGAGGGGCCGAGGATGAGACTGCTGGCTAAGGTTAATAGTATGGGGGATTTGAGAGGGGAAGAAGAAAGAGGAGGTAGAGGACAAGGGGTGGGGGTAGGGGCTAGAATGGGGAGAGAGGGGAAGGTATTGGGGTATCGGGATAGTGTGTTGAGGAAGAAGGAGAAGGATGTTGGATTGGGGATTATTGGGCGGTGGAGTCAGGGATGATAGAGGGATGATATCCCAAGTCGAAATTTCCTTTCTAATTGTAATATTTCTTTCCTTTTGTCCTAAGGAGCTGTCGTATTGGGAACGGCGGCCACAGTATACATATACACATTCACATACGATGTCTCATATAGTTAACATCTTTTTAATATAGTTACAGCGAGAATTAAACTATGCGTTACACTACTACAAGTAACTAGCATACCGCTATGTAATCTTTTCCACTATACACAGAGGAATGTCAAGATATAAGAAAGAGCAGCTAGCCCATTAAAGCATAAAGAACACAGATGCTAGAGTTGCAAACAAGTCGTGCAAGCTAGGCTTATATTACTGCCAATCTATGCATTCTATCCGGCTTAGCCGCTATATACCGTACATTCAACTTTGCACGTAATCCTCTACTCCGCTTCCGCATTGCCAAATCAAACCCTCGCATGTGACACTCGCCCAGCACATTCCCGTAGCACCTCTTCACAGTTATAGAATAAAGCTTTACTATTACACCATATCACGTCCACTCTCTTTACCAAAATAAAAGGCGAGTATGAACAGCGCTACACAAGCATACCCTATGTTTTTCTTCCCTTCTTTCATCACACTCCGAGCCTAGGCTAGCTACACCCCTACAACTATTTAAAACTCTACTATTCTCTTACCTATCCTCGAATACCTACAAATTAACCCTAGTTTCTACATTCTTTACGATGAAGCTCCACCTCCCTTACCCACCCATGCAGGCAGCATCTTTCTGGTGCAAATGCACCGGCGGCGCCGACGTCGACATAGCCGATATAACATACAACTGCTGCTCGAGCGGCGTTGCAGTCGGGGGGGGGCGGAACACTAGTCTGCCAGTTGGCTGCGTAGTTGCTACTGTTTTTGGGGGGGTTTTTTTTGGTTTGTTAAGTAGGAATGTAGGGTAATGTTCTCTACCATAATAATACATGTGACTGTAGTAGTAGTAGTAGTAGTAGTAGTAGTAGTAGTAGTAGTAGTAGTAGTAGTAGTAGTAGTAGTAGAGAGGGACGTAGAGAAACCACGGATCTATATGCTTTTAGTCTCGAAGCTCTTTACACTTCCATCTCATCGTGTACGATTCTCTACTATCTTCTACCAAAAGGTACAAACGCAAGACTACCTTCTCGTTGCGATGAGAATAAGACCATATCCCCTTTTTTGGACTTGGTGTCTCGTCGCGCGTACATTCCTGTCATCACATACTCATGACTAGCTTGAGCAAGCCATATCCTAGATGTTGAACAAACAACGGCATTATGAGAATTCACACACGTAATCTCTAATCTAGCTACAACTGCAGTAGTAGACGGAATAGTAGCTAGAGGGCACTAGCAGCCACCTGCTACTTGTCGAGAGAGAGTTTTCCAATGCTAGACTTCTACATTGCTGCGAGAGATAATGATGTGGAAACCATTTTGTGTGCGGTAGTCGCCCGGAAAGGGGGCTGTGCGCAGGTTCTATAAGTTATACTCTCTTCCCTAGTCTAGCATAGCATCCAGTCCCATAAGTTTGTACAAACGAGACCCTCCATCACCCTGCTGCACACACGTACACATCTGTTGCCTACGCATACAGCCCCATACTCGCACAGCACAGAAAGAGCGGGTCTAAAGCACACTTTGACCCATCCCCTCTCAAACCTACTACCCACCCAGCAAATCATAAGGAAAATTTATAGCTTAGCACCCCATCTTCCATTCAATCTCCCGTTCAATCTGCCCATCACAAACCCAACACCAACACCGCAGCCCTACCTCGCCGTCTCAACCTCACAATAACGTTTGCGTCAACGTACGTCACAGGAGCTAGTCCCTCGAGCCCAATCTTGGCAAGTTAGTCGTCCATCGCACCTTTGCTGCCTCGGCCTGCGTCCTTAGCCTCGTCTTGCAACTTTACTTGCCTAGGCTTAGGCCGCCTGCCTGTCGCCTTGCCGCCTCACCGCACTAACTCTACAGTAACAGCACAGGTACAAAAGAGACTACCGCGCTTGCGAAAACGGAGTTACCCGCAACCGGGTTTTCAATGTCCGTCATCGCAGTCATACGGCCGGTGTCGTGTGCGTTAGTTTGCAGTCAACTTTAGTTTCTGCCAAAAACTAGAGCGATATAGCTCTAGTCAAATCCCGTCCCATCCAGTCCGTCCCCCCTCTCTATAGCCCACTTCCAAGCAAAGCGCAAAGGGGATGGAGGAGATAGAAAAAAGGAAACTTTAATTATACTACAGACAGGGTATTTTCTTTCTTTCTTCCTATGTGGCCGGGCGCCATGGTTCGGGACTACAGCTTCCGTTGAACCAGTCAAAAACAGCTGCAGGGATTGTTCTCATCGTTATGCGCACGCACGCGCGCGCAAGGAAGGGCGGACATGTGTGGACGGAGCCAAGAAGCAATTCTTGAGGACTGGCTGGCTGTTGCGCTGCCCGTGGGCCCTGGGATGCATGTCTTGCATTGGGGACTGGAGGGGTGGAGCGTAGTAGGGACCGCACGGCTACTATGAGGTTTAGTCGCGTGAAGCAGGGGGGAGGGGAATAAGGGATGGTGGTCGGGGTGTGAGCGTTAGGTGGGAAAAGCAGATGAGAAGCAGCGCACCTGCATGTACGAGCAGTGCTACTATTCGTGCTGCATTAGAGCTCATAGCAAAAGAATTCACTGCAACCAAAGGCAAAAAATGCATTTTCCTTTTTCGAAGCATCCATGAGGGTGGCTGGCTGCCCCGAACTGCTCCCAGGGTGTTAGCTTTGCTCTAGACTCAATGCGGAAAGTGGAGCGTGCGTTGCTCTATCGGAGTCAACTCCAGAGACGGAGTTAGCGTTGCAGCCTCGTAACCCTTCTTTTCCTGCGTGGCTACTTTCTTTTTCTTCCACATCAGCCGTAGTCCATGGAGAAAGGTGTTCAGCCGAGTTCATCCGGGGGCGGTTCATTCCACAAAGTAAAAATCCCGAGACGAAAAAGCAGCTTCGAGCAGCGTCATTGAGCGGTGCGTGAAGAGATTTGCAATCTTGGATGCAGGAGCATGGGCTCCACTAGATTTCATCTCGTGTAGGGACGTGCGGGTATGCAGGAGGAGCAGGAGGGGTCTTTTTGGCTCATGCCTTCTTTTCATGGTTGACATGATCTAATCGTTATACACATCGTGGGACTTTTGAAATCCGGGGCCGAGGACTGCGCTTCATGGAGTCTGGCTTAGCGCATCATCTGTGCTTACCCATGCGGAAACTCTCGTTTTCCTCCGTTTGACTCGCTGGCCACAGAAGGCCCAGAACAATGCGACCTCGCGTCCATCCAAAAGGTCGTTCCAGAACATGAACGCCAGAGCTGCGTCGCAGAGATTGTTCCAGATCATGAACGCCGTCAACGGCCAGAGCCAAGATTTGTTACTCCAGCACATGGTCGTATTTGCCGGCGTCGTCGGCTCCTGCCATTCATCCCAATGCTTATCTGGCCATGGGCTTCGAGCCAAAAACAAAGGCACGGACGGCTATGGCTCGCGTTTAGCAATTTCGTTTAGAGATCTCCAGTCTGTCGGTCACCACACACACACACCGCTCAACCCAAACGCTCTGAGGCGTCGATGCATTCGCACTTATTCCTCTTGCGGTCCCACAGTTCGATGAGCCACTGGTGACATGTCTCGATCTCGATGGGGCCTGGGCAAAGCGGAAGCTTCTGTCGAAATTTCTTCTCATACTCGCGAATCGCCAGATGGCATTCGATCTCCTTGACCATGCGCTCGATCAACTTCTTTGCTTGTTCGCTGTCCTCAGAAAGTGCATGAAGCAAGTCTTCAGCCACAAGTTTGGCTTCGTTGGTCCCGATCTGAGTAAGGCTGTAGAAGTACTGACGCCTGTAGACCTCTAAAAATGCATCCTGGGGTGGTGTCAGACCGCCAAGCTCGCTTGTGAGTATCAACGGGCTTTCGGTGTAATTCCAGGCTTGTGCCTCATGGATTGAGTTCCGATGCAAGACCTGCACGTCAAGGAGGTGTAGCTTGGTTGCGCCTACATGGACAGAGTTCAGAAGGTCCTGCCTGAGGCCATTGGCGTCTAGGCTCGAGTTCAGAATGGGATTGTCGGAGTCAAGCTTGATGCTCCGAGCCTCAGCCTTTGTCACGCGAACTCGAACGAAGAGCATATGCACTTGACCCAAATACAGCTGAGGAATTTCCTTGTCTCCGTAGAACTCGACGAGCTCACAGCCTGTCTTGGTTCGGATGTCGACGCTCAACCTAGTCAGCTCACCGACAGGTTTGTAAGATCGAGCATTGTTCAAGATACGCTTAATGCGACTAGGCGTGGACTGGTACTTGGAATAGTTGCTTGCAAATACATTCTTGCAGCAGCTATCAAGGCAGACCTTGTCTTGGAACTCTGGCTCGCGGCGGTAGGGGAGTATCGCAGGATTGATCCGGTGAATGTAGAGATCCGGAAAGGACTTTGAGACGTCATGAAGCGTATGGACTGCAGGTGATAGTATGACGATGTGTGTACGGCCAGCCTTGAGATGCTCGACCTCTACTGACCTAGCTATGCCAAGAATGACATCAGTCATGGATGGGTTCGGGCGAGGCGGATCCCAGACTTGAGTACCGGATTGCGCGATTGTAGAGGTTAGCTCTCGGATCACTGACTCAGTATCGTTGTTGATAGGACGCATCGGATACAGCATGTCGGGTCGATTTCCAGTGACGCTCCGGTGAGTGCAATGGGTGGTGTACAGCGCCAGGCGATCGTCAGAGCCAAGATGATACTAGGAAAAAGTAAGCGCATGCTTCAAAATTGCTTCGGCTAATGTAACGTACCAGCGCACCGTTGACCGCCTCCAAAGATTTCTCGAGACAAGCGGCCGTCACGTAATACCTGAAGCAACATTAGCTAGTGTTGCAATGACCAACGCTCGAGCCCTTACCCGTTGTCTACCAAAAAGATCACATCTATTGCATCATCTGCAAGAGGCCTCCGGTTGTGCAATACGCCTTCAATGTCGACTGCGATGGTGATCTCTTGAACTTCTTCGGTGAGAACCTTTACTTCTGGGAACAGCCTGACCGCTGCCCGTAGAGTAGTCGGCAGCTTGACATGCGAGTCCGGTGCGTTTGCATCCACCACTTCTTGGTCACATTCTGTTGGTAAAGGGATGTGGCTGGCAAAGCGATCCATCAGGGACTTGAACTTCTCTCCTCTAAATAACTTTAGTATTTTCCTTATACCAGGGTCGACTTCCACGGACTTGCGAGCGTTTTTGGCTAGAAAGGCCATGACAGCGTCCTCGGTGAGGTCTTTCGCTTCTACTCCTTCGTCGATCTCGTCGTGAGCTGCTAGGGTTGTGCCAAGGATTGGCGAGGTCGTGTCGGATGAATCACAGGCACTCAGACTTGTATCGCCAGTGCCCTGACGACGCAAAAGTGGCAGACCACTCGTAAAGAGTCGTAGTCTGCTCGATTTGCGCCGCTTCGGTGGATCATTGCGACCTTCAGTATTGTGAACCGCATTTTCTAAAGACTGTTGGGCGCTCAGGCGTTGGAGCGTACTGGTAAATGCTGGCTTCGGCACATATGCCGATTCGTTCCAGGTTGTGTCTAACGGAGGCCAGGGCATGGAACCAAGAATGTGCGATGATCGTCCTGCATTGCCAGCCTCATCCTGACTATTGTTGCGCGAGCAAGCCATTAGGTCTCCAAAGCTTGAGCCCGAAGCTGAGGAGCGGCTGTTCCTATTCTTGCGTATGGTCAGAGGATGATCGCTCGGAGTACGGCTGACAGGCAAAGGTGTTGCGCTCCACGACAACGGCGTCTTGAGCGGACGCGCCCAATCGAGGACAGATGGGTCAAAGCTATAATCAGGCGGTAACTCCTAGATATCGCTCTTGATCTCGTCGATTATGTCGTCTAGTGGCCCAAACACGTACTCGTCGCCGCCATAGCCGTGGGTAGACTTACGGAATATGCGTCGGTGGAACGTGGCTTTGCGCGACTTCTTCTGTATATGCAGTGGCGATGGATAGAGGGGGGTGCGCGGGAACAAGACGTCACCCGCTGTTGTGGTGGTGGTTGTGATCATTCTGGATGCGCACAGGTCCGACAAACGGAGACGCAGTCACCGCGACGCGCTCACATTCACTTTTGGCGATTTCACCTTCCGCGCGGGTGAATCGTTCGTACTATTTCGAGCTCGCAGCAAAGTTTCTTGCTTTGCAAGTGGAGATGGATAAGAAGAGTAGCTAATACAAAAGCTGGGATATGGACATTGCATGAATGGTCGAGGGCAGAGACAAGCGAGTATACTGAGACTAGGCTGACGGCCCTTTGAAGAAGGCATGAGGTGGGGCAAGTAAACATACCGAGGTGCTCCTGCTGCACGAGTATGAGATAAATTCTCTACTAAAGGTAGTGGTGATATGGACAATCTTTTACACCTTCCAATGAAGGCCACCTTAGGCTCTCAGTCGGATTGTTGCACGTCACGTGCCTGCTACAGGCGTGAATATCAACGTTGAGACGTCATGTCTCGGCAGTCCGAGCGGCAGCCATTTCTAGGTGCATCTTCATTTTCTCCTGCATTTCTTCATCGGCTTCGCGGAAACGGATCTGACAATTCTTTTAGTCCTGTGAGATTTGCTGGGCATTGGCAGCTTACTATGTCTTCCCCGGCACCGGCGCCAAAAAGAACGGGCTCTGAGAGGCTAGCCTTGACTGCTTTTCTTACACGGTCCTCCCATACACCTTCCCAGTTCCATTCTCCAGGGCGCCTGTTTCTCCCCAACGCACTGCTACCTTCTGACTTTTCAGTTATCGACGGCTCTGGGCTGGGTGATGCGGATGAAGCCTGCTGGGCCCGTAGGATTGGTGCCCGATGCGCTCGCCACGCATGATAGGCTCCTGGGTTCGCAGCAGCCTCTAGCGGAAGCGAATCCAAAATCGACTCCTCACTGAAGGTTGAACGGATGTACTCTAACATGCGCACAATGGAGATTTCCTCGGTCGGCGAGGGCGCACCAAGAGCACTCGGGGTGACGTTGAAGTCGGGACGGGCGGGGCTGCCCAAGGCAGATCCACTGACATCGCGAGAATTCGGTACAGACTTTCGAGCTCGTCCAAACCAGTGCGGGAAGCCGTGTCGCAAACTGAATCCGCCCGGTGGCAGCCGCTCCTCATCCGTCGCACTTACGGTATCCGTGTCTGCGGAGCCAGTCGTATAGGTATACGTGGTAAGTGGCGTGAGCAACGGGTGAAAGACATCGGTGGAAAAGGTCACGAGAGGGGGTATAGCAGGATAGCTCGGTGGGAAGGATATTTGGAAGCGTAAGACTGCAGGCGCATATGGTCCTGTCCAACGTGAACAAGGCCGGTCTCAAATAGGCAAGAAACACAAGACGGTCGCTTAGCCCTATGGAGCACCCTACCTTTTCGCACGAAGATCACACCGACCCACAGCGACGGATCGCCGGGCGTGATGCTCAGGAAAACGCCATCAAGCTGTGCATAGCGCAGGCGGGAGCTGTGCACCGTTAGGAAACGCTACTAGGTTGTGTGCGCCGCGACCTACAACTCGACGAGCAAATGTTGCTTCCGAAACGACGGGAGAGCCGATGCAGAGCCGGACAACGGCATCTTCTGAACAACGGTGATGGTTGTATGGAGTTCGGGATCCCTCGAAGCATGCCCGCGGATGCGCGTTTGGCGCTAGCGCTAGCCGATCTACGCCATCACCTGGTTCCCCTAACGCTCCTGCTCATTTGCAATTCGTTGCATGTGCGACACCACCAACACTCGAACTTGTTGCCGGCAGCGCAAAGGAGATGCGCGCAGGGTTGGACTATGGCAGCCTTGGGCGACCCGACGACGTGGCAAGCTCGCAGTGGTGATGATGAAATCGAAGAGGTCATCTCAGCCTGTTGGTTGGACAGGGCAGCCGCGTTCAACAATGGAATACTCACCACCAGCACAGTCTACCGAACAACTGCGGCGGGAGCATTGTAAGTACCGGTCTTGCGTTGCCGAGGGTGCCGGGCTCCCGCCTGATCCTCGTAGTTCATGGCTGCGAGATTGTTTATTCGGGATGCGGAGGGCTGCAGCACTGGAGAGTGAGGAGGCCGAGCAGATGTCTCGGGAAGCTTGCACCGGTCCGGTCGAGTGCACCAGGCCGGACTCACGTCAGATGTGACAGAGGGCGTAATGACTGCATGCACCGTTGGCCTCGACGAGTCACGGCGCCATTTTCCCATTACCGTTGCCAAACACTTGCATTCGGGGCATGAAGCTACCGGTGCCGTTTTGTGACTGCCGGGCTTGCCTATACACAGGCATCCAGACAAGGGAGAGACTGGTGTCGTATGCTGCCTGGAGGCGGCTGTGCCTCATTGTGATGACCAGCTGTCGTGCAACGTCGAAATGAACATGCGCTGGCTCCAGTCAGCGCATCATGGGTAGCCTTACGCGACGGTATCACAATAGCCGCCAAGAAGAGACAAAGGAAGGACCTCAGACGTAGTGTCGACGCCTGCTGCCCAAATGGAGGCGCCGTGGTCTGCAAAATGATCGGACAAGAGCACTTCCGATCGACCCATCGCACCGGTTTCGAGGCTGTCTGCACTCTTGTACACTTGTTCCGACAAGCGCGTGAACCACCCAACCCTCTGAAACCTCTTGAACCCAAGCACACGTCTGCTGTGCCGCTGGCATGCCTTCGTCACCGCATGGTGAGGTATACAATGGCTAGGGAGAAAACAGCATGGCGGCATCTTCGGAGGATTCCATGGGAGCAATCAGAGGGCCAGGGGGGGTCATATTTCGAGAGAGACTAAAAAAGGCGGTGGCTGTCTCAGACGCTTCCATCTGCTAAACCCTGTCCTCGCGTGGAAATCTGCAGGCCAGCCTTAGATATCCACACCGCCATGACCGCTTAGACCACGGTCCACTTTGGCTGGGACGAAACAGCCGTTATGCTTTGACACCTCTGGCTTTTTGCTGGCTTCTGCCACAGCCAACACAACAAGCAAAGCGTGGCTCACAGTGGTGCAGCGACAGATCAATTGGCAACACGCGACGGAGGCGTGTCCGGTCCCACCAGAACAGGTGACAGCGGGCAGGCTGTTTGGGGGCGGTCTGGGATGGGCAGCAGTACAGACGCGGCGGCCGGTACATGGACCGCAGGTAGGCGCATCGGGGCAGTCAGCTGATGGTGGGGGATTCCAAGGTTTGGATTTATGATGTCTCGATGACTGATTGAGATTGCAATCACGATGCGCGACCGGCAATGACAGATGCAAGCAGCAAGCCACGTCCTGCGACCCGGTTGGGCCGAGAGTGCGGTCGTGGGAGGCTTCGAAACCACGCTGACCGGACAGGGGTGGGTCGAGATGATACCTGGGGCAGCAAATGAAATGGGCGCACGCAGGGTGCCAGGGCGCGATCTGATGGACACGAAACGCGCTGCGTCGTCGAGCGTCGGCCATTCAAGCGGCGCGACTCGTGCCTTTGTGGCGCTGACGACAACCCGGATCGTCGTGTATCGCAGCAACAAAGCGACGCAGGTTTGATGCGCATGGCCGCGTGACAGGCGGGCGTGCATTGCAAGATTCCAGTCACCCATTTGCGCCCCCGTCGCAGGGCCATACACCGCCATTTTCCGCGGGTTGCAGTCGTGGTAGCAGCAGCACGATGGAGTGATATGGTGCCAATGATGCCATAGCGGACGCTGCTCATCATCATTGACAGCGAAGGGCCCATGCCCACACGACGCTCGCGCCCATGCAGCCCACGCCCACGCACGCCCAGTGGAGGATGGTCTGTGGATGCTGGAGCGGGTCTGAGCTGGCCTTCTCGAAATTCTTCGGCGACTCTGCTGACTCGTCGGCTGTCAAGAAGTTTGACCGCGCCGCCGTGTGTTCTGGTGCCCCTGAGCGACTTACCAGCGAAAATTAGCAGCGCTTCGTGTGCCTAGGCGGCAGGGCGTCCCATTTGTCGGCCGGGGCAGCGGCTGCAGTGCCGGGCTTGGTCTGCTGTCCGCATGCGGAATGTGAACGGGCGACTGCGGCCGGCATGTCGTTCACATCGCGACGGGGGGGCCCTGCCAACAGCCCGACTCAGGCTGCTAGTGCCTGTGGCCTTCGGTAGAAGCATGTGGGCACTCTAGCGCCGAGCCTTTGGGTACCGGGGAGTCGGGTTGCGCTGATGATCCTGTTCCTCTTACGAGCCACGTCCAACGCTCTTGCAACTCTCCCTGGTCCGCCTTACTCGCTTCCCTCTAGCTCGTCCAATGTCGTGGATTCCGCCCAACCCGAACCTCCTTGCACGAGAGAGAGAGACGCAGAGGCGCAGAAGCTTCCCCAGCCCAGCCCTGGCCCACCCTTCAGGGGTCGTCTTCGCTTTCGCATGCTCGCACACTGTCCCAAGGCCCGTCCGGTGACATGGAGGCACAAACAAACGAGCTAGCTGCTGTGCAGTCCAACTGCCAGCACCGCGCTGCACCTGCCGGTCGCTTATCGACTAAAGGTGGCCTGTTTCGTTGCAACTATGCTATTACGGATCCGCTACTCATTTTACATTTGCTGGTCCCTCCGCTGTCCCTACCCTATCCGCCCACACTACGTATCCATACCCACTGCCATCACCGCTTGTTCTCCGTTTCTTCCCCGCCGCTACCATCCTTGTTCACTCTCAGCGGGCTATCCGTTTTCAGGACGCCACTTAAATCTTGCTCCTCCTTATATACCCTGTGACGCTCGCGTCCTTTGCACACTGACTCTGCCCTCTGAACCCTGGAGGTACTAATCTGTCGCAAACTCGCACATGTCTTATTTGTCTCGATCAACCCTCACTTGAAATCCCACCTGCCGTCTTGCACCCTACTGCCACCCAACAACACCCGTCTCTATCCCACCTACAACAACAACAATAGAACCCTCTCGGCATACATACACATATACACAGACACACATCCATCAGCACACATCACAACAATGGCTCGATATGGCGTGCCAGCTGCCGTTGGCAGCGATAGAACGCCTTTCCCGACCCGACAAATGGCTGTACTTGGTGAGCCTCATTGCATCTACCTAGGTGTTACGGTCTGAGGTGCTAACAATACGTCAATCAGCCCTTTGCCGGATATGTGAACCCATTGCCTTCATGTCGATATTTCCTTACGCCTACTTCATGGTCGAATCCTTCATGAGCGGCCACAGCACCGCCCAGATCTCCATGTACACCGGCATGGTCACCTCCTCATTTGCCTTTATGGAGTGCATCAGCGGCATTTTCTGGGGCCGACTGAGCGACCGGATCGGACGGAAGAAGGTGCTCCTTGGTGGCCTCTTTGGCACGGGGCTGAGCATGCTTCTTTTTGGTTTCTCCACGAGCCTGCCAATGGCATTGATTGCGCGGGCTCTCGGAGGTTTGCTCAACGGGTGAGGTCATAGTGTGGTTTAGCGTCAGAGCCTCGCTAACCGAATATGCAGGAACATCGGCGTACTCCAAACGACAGTCGCAGAGCTGATCACGGATGAGCGACACCAACGTGAGTTTGATCTAACTTTAATTACGGCGCCGATCACGACTGACTTTTGCATAGCGCGCGCTTATTCCATCATGCCCTTCGTATGGTGCCTCGGGTAGGCTACTCCTGAGCACATCTATTTGTCCACGGCTGACCGCTTTTTTGTAGCACCATCATCGGCGGAGCGCTTGGCGGCCTGCTTGCTCGTCCTGCCGACGTAATGCCCTTTTTCAAGGCCACTATTTTCGACACGTACCCGTTTCTTCTGCCGAACCTTGTTTGCACCAGTTTCGTTGTTCTCGGGCTCACTGTCGGCATCTTGTTTTTGGAGGAGACGCACGAGGATCGCAAATACGACCAGGATCGGGGACGTGAGGCGGGGCAATGGCTGCTTCGTAAACTTTGGAACCGAGACGCAAAGACAACGTTTGACGACAAGGATGCCTCTCTTGACGAAATGAGCTCGATGCTCCACGACCACGACCACAATGCGCAGGCCTACAGAAGCACCGATAGCTCGCCGACTTTGTGCAGCACGCGTACCTCCATTTCAGAATTGCCCGATTTCTCTCTCGACAAGGAACTTGCACCAGCACCGACAATCCGCCAGGCCTTCTCCAAGCAAATATGCATGAACGTTTTGTGCTATGGAATTCTCGCTTTCCACACCATCTCCCTTGAACAGCTTCTGCCGATCCTCATGTCCAAGAAGGTCCCCTCTGGCGACAACCAGCATCTTCCTTTCCACTTCGAGGGTGGATTCGGGTGGTCAACCCAGACAACCGGGGCTTTCCTTGCCGCGCAGGGCTTCCTTCAGATGTTCGCTCAGGTTATCGTCTTTCCCTGGCTGAGTAAGAAGCTCGGCAGCCTCCGCACGTTCTGGATCACTCTTTCTTGCTACCCTATCCTTTACCTGCTCGCACCGTACCTGGCTATTTTGCCCGAGAGCCTTCGCATTCCCGGACTCACGGTTTTGCTCATTGCCAAGGTCACGTTCCAATCGCTGTCTTATCCTTCTTTGGCCATCATTCTCGCAAACTCATCTCCATCTAAGAAGGTGCTCGGTACCCTAAACGGTGTTGCCATGTCATCCGCGAGTGTCGCTCGTGGTTTCGGACCCACGGTATCTGGTGCCGTCGACAGCTTGGGTACCTCGCTGCACATGTCCGGACTCGCATGGTGGACTATTGCCGCAGTCGCATTCCTGGGATGGCTTCCTGGATTTGCTCTGCATGAGGGCAACAAGCGAACAAACTTCGCTGCACAAGATGACGAGGAGGCTCTATTGGACAACGATTCGGATGCCGAGTCCATCATCACGCTTACACCAGACGAAACGGTAGAGACGGTCCTTTCAAAATAGACGGAAACTTTCACGACAAAAACTTTACGGCGCTTTCGCTTCCCCGGATCCCGCACCCGCGATGGACTTGATGTCCACGCGCTGGTAGCGACGCTTTTATCCGACGCTTTCTTTCGCATTCACCTTTTGGGATAATAGACTTTTATTGGTGGGATGGATGGTATTCCATTTTTCTCTACTCGGCGCAACATTATGGGAGCGACTTAGCGACATCACTTATTGGGCGGCATTTTGGATCAATATTATTAGATGGGACAGCTCGATTGTATTGGACACCAGCAATGGTCTTCCTCGAGCAGGCGTTTGTTTCAAGAACAGAATACCCCAGTAGTTATTATCTTCCCTGTTACATTGTATGTTAGAATAGCTTGCTTAGGCAATTGATGACGATGATGATTCTCAAACATGAAGCTTGCTTTTGATGTGTGCATATGCGCGAGGTGTTAGCTGACAGACCTGAGTCAAAGAGGACTTTAGCGGTGAGTGTTGAGGTGCCGGACGCCAGAGTCAGGATGCATTAGGCGGGGTTCTGCGAAACATGTCTAATGGTTAGAGGCATGAGCGATGTGGTCCCTTTCATGTTACAGATGCTTCCTTTTTGCTTCCACACGTGCTGCAACCGGTGTGCTTTATGCGCATGGTAATAGCCCAGGGTCCCGAGTCAGTGACGACGGCTATGATGAGAGTGAAAGGCTGGCAATAACGGCACCTCGTATGATTCAAGGCAGCATCAAGTCGACGCTCGCGTGCACAGTGGGGATCCTGCGGCGGGACAGGGCGGTGGCTGCTTACCGAGGCTGAGCAGGATCGAGTAGCTTGGTGGTGGCGGCGTTTAGGATCCGACGAGTGCCGGTCCCGCCGTTGGGGAGGAGGTGGTGTTGGTCGATACTTAATATGGGAAGAGATGGGGAGATGAAGAGATGAGAGATTCCATGGGGACAGTGTGGCTGGTGAATGCACCCCTCCATAGTGAAGTAAATGCTCACCCACATGGGGGCCATGACGTGCAGCAGCAACCGCGGCGGCGGCAACAGCAGCAGCAGCAGCAGCACCCACACTTGGCCCGCGCAGAAGCCAGCCTATCTACCGCCGTAGAGATAAGGGCCATGGGCGGGCTGCTAGCCATCCACGAGCGACAAACGGATGCCGATTACTTTTGGGAGACAATGGCAACTGCACGCCACAGCAGAACATCTTGGTTGCGCAATTGCAATCGCAATCAATATCACAATCGCATCCCACATCGACATCTCCGCCGCCGGTTGTGATCGCTGACGCCTTAAGCTGAGGTGCGGGGGACGAAAGCGTGCCCGCCCCGTCCGTCTTGAGCTGGCTCGGAAATACGCCGCCAGACCCGCGAGAGCTCTACTAGGCCCGAACCCTGAGGTTTCTTGCCATGCGCCCTGATGAGCGGCCTCAAGCGCTCTTTGGACGAGTCCTCTCATGACGGGGATAAGCCCTCGCCCTCGGACTCGTCTGTATCGACAGTCAAGCCTGCATCGCCCGTCGCGCCCTCGTCGTCGAGCTCATTCCGCAATGTGAGCGCCTGCAACCGCTGCAGGCTCCGCAAGAACCGATGCGACCAGCGCCTGCCCTCGTGCGCCTCATGCGACAAGGCCGGCGTCAAGTGCGTGGGCTACGACCCCATCACGAAGCGTGAGATTCCGCGCAGGTATGTCAGCTGCAAGTTTTGGAGGGGGGGGGAGCCATCTGGAGTCGCCTCGGCTCAATACTGACCAGTGCGACAGCTATGTCTACTACCTCGAAACCCGCGTCGCATACCTAGAGACCCTGCTACAAGAGAATTCCGTCGACTTCCAAGAGGCCGAGGATTTCAACCCAGCCTTTGCATCCAACGGCTCCAGCACCCCGCGCCCCATCACCGCCGCACCGCCGCCGCCGCGCAATGGCACCACCAAGCCCACGGCCGCCCAGGCCAAGGAGGAGAGCGAAAAGTACGATCGCGAGAAGCTTACCAAGCTGGTTTCAAACATCGGAATGGTCTCGGTGCAAGGCGCCAGTGACCCGAGATACCTAGGCTCAACATCGGGCATATCCTTTGCAAGAGTCGTGTTTGCTGCAGTCAAGAGCTCGGTATCAGGCTCCTCTTCTGAGCGCGGAAGCAATCGCGGAGGCAAGGTCACAAGCAATGTCGTGGACAGCGGCACCTCGATGCGCGACTCGTTCTTTGGACTGCAAACCAAGCCCACCATACGACAGGCGCCTTTCCCAGACCGAGAGCTCGGCTCACGTCTTGTTGAACTGTACTTTGAGCACGCAAACCCACAAATACCTATCCTGCATCGGGGCGAGTTTATGGAAATGTTCGAGCGCGTGTACGCTTCCGGAGAACGGCACCGCACCTCACGAGAATCGTATATGCTCAATATTGTCTTTGCCATAGGCTCTGGCATCATCTTGGGCAGTTCCGACTCTGAGGCATCCCCGACGTCGGACCATGGCCGCTCACCAAACAAATCGCGATCATCACCACCGAGCACCAAGAAGCGGCGACTTGCAGGACACCAGCATCAACCCGAAGAGTACCATGCATCTGCCATTGTGCACCTGGAAAACTTTCTGGGTTCCTCCCCTGCTGCGGACCGGCCCGACGGCTTCGGTGGTGGCCTTGAAGAACTGCAGGCTGTGCTACTCCTCGCTGGCTTTGCGCTACTAAGACCCGTGGCACCAGGTCTGTGGTACATTGTAGGCGTCGCTGTCCGTCTCGGAGTGGATCTAGGGTTGCATTACGAGGATGGTGTGGGTATCGACGGTGCGGGTGCGGAAGACCAGCCTGCTGGGAACCCTGCATTCAAGACCGAAGGCAACAGCAATACAGCGGGTGCCAGCAGCACCAACCCTTCAAAAATAGATGCCAAAGAAAGAGGCCGCAGACAGTGGGTTAGAGACCTCCGAAGACGCTTGTGGTGGTGCGTCTACTCGTTAGACAGGCTTGTAAGCACATGTGTTGGTAGACCATTCGTAAGTACACTCTCCTGGTTGTTGGGTTTACGTACTTTTCGTACTGTAGCACCCATGCAGGCTTTCCCATCATCCCACATTTCCGCTGCAGGACTTGTTGACTGCGATGTAACGACATACAAGGCCCATTGGGGATTTTTCTTCAGCCCCCTTAATTGCAGAAAGGGCACAGTAAAGTCTTTTGAATGCTAACAGTTGCATAGGGCATCACGGATCAGATCGTGACCACCGAGTTCCCTTCACTCCTCGATGACCGCTTCATCACCAAGGAGGGGTTCCTAGACCCACCAATACACCAACAAAAGCCAACATACAAGATTGTAGCCCATCATTATTTCCGGCTGAGACTACTGCAGTCTGAAATCCTGCAAGTGCTACAACACCGGCAAGCACAGCAGGCAAGAGCTAGTGGTGCAAACCAAGGCAATGAATTCATGCATACCAAGCTGCCTTCACCCTTCCTTACCAACTTTGAGTCGTTCCGCGCCTGGCGCGTTGACATTGACAGGCGGTTGCTGGAGTGGAAGGATTCTGCGCCAACGCAACTTGACGCTGGCGTGCAGTTTTCTCCACTGTTTCTGGAACTTAATTACTGGCAAGCGCTGATCATGCTGTACCGGCAAAGTCTGGTGGTCCCATCCGGACTGCAGGATGAGCTCGGCAATACCGGCTCAGACATGGGCAGTCCTTCCATGAGCAATCTTGAAGAGCGGGAAGATGAGGATTTGGTCTTCCTCAAAGTAGCTGAGGCTGGCCAGAAGGTCTTGAAGCTCTACCGACAACTGCATCGTGTGCACCTGGTAAACTACACCTTCTTGGCTACTCATCACCTTTTCATGGCTGGTAAGTTTGGGCTCGACTAATTTTGGCAGCATTCTGACATGCTTCAGGTATATCCTTCCTATATGCGGTGTGGCACAGCGTTCACGTACGCAGCTTATTGGTACGTCAAAATTATCCGGCTGTGTAACATGAAAACGCGTGTCGGCATGACCACCCTTACTGACTACTGCAGTCTCTTGACGATGTCGACTTTACCGTCCTTGCCGCGACGTCCGTGTTGGGTGATCTGATTGACAAGTGCCCGCCTGCAGAGGCATGTCGGGACGCATTTGATCGGATGAGTAAAGCGACCATCCAGATGTGCATGTCAACAACCGGTTTCGGGCCCCAGGCCCTACGTTCCCTTCCGCAGGCGCAGCAATATCATTCCCAAACCTCGCCCACCACAGCATATACTGCCGACGCGGACGCGAGGTCGGATACCGAGATGCAAGGCTACGGCCCGAGGGGTACATCGGGTTTCTTCGGCCAGCAGCAACAACAACAACAGCAACAGCAACGGCGACCCGTCCCTCGGTTCGACATGAATCTCAAGGACCTCTTCTCAGACGACGAGACGGACAAGCGGTCTTTTAGCCGCGTCAGCAACCAAGTCAACGCCATGAGGCCCCCACCAGCCCCCATGAAACCCGACCCGCAAATGCAGCAGCCTTTTACAGCCGATCTGAAAATATCCCCCCAATTCCGTTCCCACCAACAACAGCAGCAACAACAAGCCAGCTTCTTCGCAGCAAGTCCCGAAATGACTAGCCCAAACCAGCAACAAAACACCTTTACAACTACACCTCCTGCTAACCCTCCCATTGCCTCTCCATACCATATATCAAACCAACTACCCTACAACGCATTCACCCAGAACATTAACTCGACGTATCCCGATCTGGGCTTCTCAGATCTAGACTTCCTAGACAGCTTCCCCGCTCAAGGCGGCGGCGGCAGCGGAAGCGAGTCTAGCAATAGCGGCATGCAAGATGTCGGCATAGGCTTTGGCATGGGTTTCGGCGACGGGACCCATGACTGGAGTGACGGAAACGGGTTAGATCTCTTCGATGGGTTTTTCTTCGGTGAGTCCTTCTGGTGTTTATTCTTTTCTATCGTGTCTGTGATGGTTTTGCTAACGCGAAAAAAAAATAGGTCCTGGTGGTACCGGTGGCACTGGTATGTGAGGACGAGTATACCAAAAGCATGACATGAATGCGTGTAGTACAGAAAAATGTTTTGGCTGGCGACACTCTGTGTACACGACGGGGTAATAACGCAAGCGTCTTTCTCTCTACGCTTTGGGCGACTCGATACCATCGAGTAAGAAAAATACATCTGCGGTTGCTGCAACGTTCTGCAACGCCTCTGCGGCGCAGTCGGTGCGGACGTGGGGGGAAGGTGATTATCTACGTGGGGTGGGTAGACACAAAACAGCCACATGAGGCGGACGGAGAGCGGCGGGCTCCGATGAAGTCGAGATCGACGCCTGTTTTGGATGACTCGGTCGCTCGGTCGCTCGGTCGCTCGATATGGGTCAGAGTATATACGATTTAGTTGTATGATATAAGAACGATGTTGAAGGCAAAAAAAAAAATCAAAAAAAATCAATGGGATATCAGCGATTTGAATGATAAAGTTTACCGATTCTGTGTTGCAGCGAGAAGAGCCAAGTTGAAGTGGTGTACGATACGCTCATCTTCCATCCCACCCCCCCCCCCGTCGCCATCACCATTGTCATTCCGACAAGCGAACCTCTTTGCCCTACTCCATCTACACTTTAGTGCTTTCACTATCGTCGAAATACTATACCCCGTGAAAAAAAGCCTTCCTCTCTCCCCCGCTCGCTTGTTCCATCTGCCAAGTAGCTCGTTGCTTCAAACTCCCCCTTGAGGACAACAAAACTGAACTTTGATGAACATTTTCGCTGGCTTTGTTTGCTCTACCCTTCTTGCTTACTTACGCACCCTTGCCCTTCTTGCTTATTTCCGTTTCTTACTTGCCGCCTTTATCGTTAGATCTACAACACAGCACAACACTTTTCATCATAATGAAATGCAAAGTGTGGGCAAATCGAGGACGAAGCATCCTATCCTCATCTCATCTCATCTTATTCCCATGCTGCTCATCAACCATCTCTCTAGACTCCACACAACAACAACATCTCCATGCTTGCTTCTGACTCACACCACCACCCCGTCCCCTTCCGCTCTCCCTTCCGCTTCTCCGCTTCTCCCTTGCCTTACTCCCTACCTCCCACTCACCCTTTCATTCATACTTCAATCGACATCTTCCACACAGAACCACCCAGCTACCCAGCTACCCATCCCTCCAGCAATACCCTCAATTGTACCACCACCAATAACACCACCATCACACCTTTCGAATCTCCATCCAAAAGATCCCACTTCCTACACATGCTAGTAGCAAAACATACTAGTCCAAACATGTGTTTCTACACGATAGTACACTACGGACCGAACCCCTTCTCACCCAACCGATTCTTCTCGCGCAAGACCAATACACAATGGCGGCACAATGTATCGGAATGGCGGGTAGAGCGTGTCAGTCTGCAAAGTCTGCGCAAACTGTGGCATACAAGGAGCAAAAGCAAAGGTGATAATGTCAAGGACGAAAAGTAGGATGAGTGGTCAATCGACTACTAGGTCAATTCAAAGCACTTTAATGATAGTCAATGATGGAATGAACTTTTTTGAATTCCTTCTTCAGCTGACATGCAGAAGACTTGTCTAAGCTAACCAGAGCATGTGGCTCGGCCTGCCCTCCATCCTCTTTCCAGAAGCGGGCGACCACTAGTCGTAATCTTCATGGTATCGTTTTGAAGCTAACCGTTACTCCACCCAATGAATCAAAGCCCGACAGCTTAGTTCATCTGCCTGACGAGCTGGTTGATGAACTCCTCGCGGTTACCAAGGTCACCACCCTCGATGAAGTGCTTGAACTTGCGGGTGCGGAAACCACCGTTGGGCGAAGAGAGCTTGAAGGGCCAGAGGAAGTTGGAGACGGCCTTGAAGTTGGGGCCGACGGTGTAGATCTCGTGGATGACGTCCTCAATGCAGGTGATGCCGAACTTGCCGAGGTTCTCCTCGATCATGGCGTTGTCGGTGATGGGCAGACGCTGCTTGTTGACCTTTCCGTAACCGCGCTTGTAGACGAGCTCGCGGACGGTCTTCAAGTTGGGGTATCCGTAGGCAACGAAGGGCTCGACGATCTTCAGCATCTCGGAGGTAGCCTTGGTGAGCTTAACGAAGACACCGTTGTTGATCTGGAGGAGACGGAGGAGCTGGAGGGTCTTGCGCTTCTTGGGGTCGATCTTGTTGATACTGCAAAGGATTAGCGTGCGAATTGCAAGTTTGCAAGAATTTTACATACCCCTTGATACGGGTAACGAAGACGAGCTTGGGCTCAGCCGGGACGTAGAGAGCGTTGTCGCGCTTTGCGGCCCTCTTGGCCTCAATAACGTCACGCTCGGCCTTCATGTACTCGGCGGTGTACTTGGCGGCGCGCTCCTTGATGACCTCGCGCTTCTGCTTGTTGGCCTAAGGAAGTCTTAGCCAACTGTGATACTCCTATCTGCTTGCGCAGGTTGCGGGAGACTGTTATACCTCACGCTTCTTCTTCAGGTCCGCGGCCTGGGAGTCGGTCGTCTTCTGGTGGGCCTTCTGCTTCTTGAGCACCGACTCGGGGACGGCGATGTCATTTTGGGTGGGGACGCTGGACGGTGAATTAGAATGATTTCAACGTTTCGAGGGCGTTGCTAAACTCACGATGAGCGGGCCATTTTGCTGGTAGTTAGTAGCTGGCTTTGTTGTTGTCGGGAAGCTGGAGAGAGAAAGTTCGGTAGGCAAACTCGAAATTCATGTGCGGACGCTAGTGTGTGCGCCAAGACGACGACCAGCGCTAATGCCCCGCTCGATTGGTCCACTCGTCGCAGCTGTCGACATTTTCCTGAGAGCTACCGACTTGCGACAATTGCTGCAAGTTTGCAAATTCCAGCCTCTACGTATTCTCATACCCAGTAATGGCTCGAGGAGGAGGTCGCGTAAGTCCTCGCATCATGCGCAGCGCCGGTCATGTGACTAATTCTACCTAGGGCGGCAGTCGCAAAGCATTCCGCGGCAAGAAGGGTGGTCGCGGCGGCGGCGGTGGTGGTGGTGGAGGACGCGATACTCGCTCTGAACCATGGTCCACGATTGAGCGCAAGAATGAGCTCTTCGAGAGCTACTATCGCATGGGAGGTTTCTTGGATGAGGCCGAGTTCGAGGACATGTGGAAGGCTCTCCAGGCCGACTTGCCCAACAGCTTCCGCTTTACTGGCACCAAATCCGATGCTCTCGCCGTGCGCGAGATCTTCAAGCAGCGATACATCCCCGCAATCGCCTCCAAGCACTTTGAGGGCAAGCCAGTCTCGCCCCCCGAAGCAGTCCAGGCCTTCCCCGACGAGCTCGTGTGGCACATGAAAACCCACAAGAAGGTCATCCGACGACATGCGCCTTTCGCCGATTTCCAAAAGTTCCTCGTCGCCGAAGCCGCCTCTGGAAACATCAGCAGACAGGAGGTTGTCAGTATGATCCCGCCTCATTTCCTCGACGTGAAGCCGGGCATGGTAGTCCTCGACATGTGCGCAGCACCCGGAAGCAAGTCGGCCCAACTGGCTGAGATGATTCACGGTGACGAGGAGGAGCGTGTGCAGCGGGTAGCCAACGGCGAGACTGTCGACCTTGGCGCGGATGGTGACTACAGCGACGACGGACGCTCGACCGGTCTGCTCATTGCAAACGATTCCGACTACAAGCGCGCTGGTATGCTGGTCCACCAAGTTAAGCGACTCAACTTCCCCAACCTCATCGTCACCCAACACGATGCCTCGATATTCCCTTCGATCGAACTACCCAGCGACGGCGGCAAGAAGCAATACCTCAAGTACGACAGGATATTGGCTGATGTGCCATGCTCTGGTGACGGAACCGCCCGCAAGAACCCCAACGTGTGGCAGAAGTGGACACCAAAGGACGGACTTGGTCTGCACGGCCTTCAGTTGCGCATCCTGTTTAGAGGTCTGCAGATGCTGAAGAAGGGCGGCCGCATGGTCTACTCTACCTGCAGTATGAATCCTGTGGAGAACGAGGCAGTCGTCGCAGCAGCCATCGAGGCGTGCGGCGGTAACTCCAAGGTCCAGCTTGTCGACTGCTCGAGCCACCTGCCAAACCTCAAGCGTAAGCCAGGTCTGAACGTATGGAAGGTTCTCGATACATCATCCGTCACTGCTGGAGGAGAAAAGACTGCTCACATGTTCACCAACTGGGAGGCTTACCAGAAGGCGAAGGCCAAGTATGAGATTGAAGAGCCTGAGCGTCAGTTCTCTACCAAGATTACCCCCGGCTGCTTCCCACCTATTCCCAAGTCTGACGAAGAGCGCATTCCACTTGAACGCTGCATACGTGTTTACCCGCACTTGCAGGACACTGGTGGCTTCTTCATCGCCATTATCGAGAAGCTCGACGATATCAAGATTGCGCAGTACCCTGAAAATACCGCCAAGGCCCAGAGAGCGCAGGCGCAGGCTGAGACGACCACGGACTCATCTATCCCAACGCCAGCTGAGAATGTTATCGAAGCCGACGCTACCAAGGGAGAGACTGCAGATGAAGCTTCTGATGCCCCAGCCCCTCTAAAGCGCAAGCTAGAAGAGTCTGGCGACGACGAGGCTCTGAAGAAGGCCAAAACTGAGGATGCAGCTACCGAGAATGGGACACCAGCTGCAACAAACGGCCCAGCCACTCCATCCACCGTCTCCAAGCTCAAGCCTGAGAACCAGAACCAAGCCAAGGAGTACTTCGAATACCTTCCCTCCGACGATGCGACCATCGCCTCCATCATGGACTTCTTCGGCATTGACGATCGCTTTCCGCGCGATCGTTTCATGGTGAAGAACAAGGAAGGTCTTTCCCTCAACAAGATCTACTACACCTCTGCTTTCGCAAGGACCATCATCTCGCAGAACAAGGACCGTGGCATGAAATTCATACATTGCGGTGTAGTCATGTTCGTTGCACACAAGATCAAGGACATGGACCGTACGCAAGCGCCATGGCGGCTGCAGAACGAGGGTATCCGTATCCTCGAGCCCTGGGCAAAGAAGCGCATAGTCAAGCTAGAGAGCAAAGAGACTCTGCACCAGCTCATCAGAGAAATGTTCCCCAAATTGCCCAAAGAAGGCGATACCGGACTCGGCGAAGTCGGCGACCAGCTCCAGAAGATGGACGTCGGATGCTGTTTCGTTCGTGTTGAGAAGGACGAGGAGAAGGGCATTCCTTTCCGCATGGTACTTCCTCTCTGGAGGCATCCGGGCAGTGCCAACCTTATGGTTGACAAGGACGATCGCAAGGCCATGTTGCTGAGGCTGTTCAACGAAAAAGATACCGAGATTATCAACCATGTTGCCGAAAAGGCCAAGGCTGAGAAGGAAGCCAAGGAAGCGGAAGAGGCGGGAGAGGGCGAGGGCGACGTCAGCGATGGCGAGCAGGCCACCGAGGCCATGGTTGCAGCGGAAGAGGAAGGCGATATGAAGGTCGATGCGCCTGAGGGTGAAGACGTGAAGATGGGTGACGATGCTTAGGCTTCTTTCGTTCCTGCCTTTATTTAAAAGTCTTGCCCATGCATTGTCTTTTTGACCTCAGAATCTATTGGGTCTGCATTTGGGTTGGCGTTTTTTTTCCCGCAATTTTTTGTTATCAACGGGGACTTATAGCTTCTCCTTCTCTTAAAGATATATATTCATGCATGAATGATATTATGGAAATTATGTACATGACTTCGTATTATCTAGTGGTTGTTGTACGCTACGAGCCGTTGAGATGATAGAGAAGTGTGTGGTCTGTGCATGCAACGTGACCACCCGTTCTACGAAAAACTATGACGTTAACGCCGACACTGCCAAAAACTACGATTGAGCGCATCTCAGCTAGACCTTATACATTCAGGTAAACGCCACTTCAGATATGTAGTTCGGCCACAAGGGAGCGAGTTGCGATCAATTCATGCGGAGGGTCAACCGGCTGCTATTAGTACTTTCGGCCAGAGTCGTCCAATCAAGGTTGTCACTATTTTTCACCAGAACAACTCCGCGCATCCCTCGTTTGCGCTTTCGATAACTTGATTGACGCGTGGCTTGATATGTGGTCGTATCATTGAGCGGCGGTTAGGCACTGCGACACCCTGCCAGCGGCACCCTTGCGACTTCGATACTTCAAATTAGAGAAGTCGCAGTCAAATTGCTAGCGGCCTGGTGGGGATTGCTCAAGTAGGCTGTGCAATGGCACTGCTGAGCTAGATTAGGGGAAAAATTGAGCCATTGGCAAGACAGTATGCAGGAGGCAAGACAGTCAGTGGTAGCTATTGGCCTGCTGCAGATTTGCTGAAAGCGAAGCTAACCTAGTATGTGTCCAGAAACAAGGGAGGCATAACTTGGAAGCCGGGAATCTTGAAAGCTGGTATGAGGATAGTCGTTGACTTACAATTTCGCAGCGTGCGGAGTTGTAGCTGTCTTGCCTTTCCAGCTGTCGATTACGAGCAGTGCGAAGACCCTCCAGATAGTCTGCGCACCTCAGCGCCCTTACAACGGAAAATTACTCGCCCCACCATTTTTTGCAAACTTCCTCCAGCTTGAATTCTTGAGGGGGTGGTGGATCGAGGAACTTGATCAGCATACCCTGCCATTCGGTCCTCGTGACGTTGCCAAACCAGGCCGAGGTATATTCCCAATAGTGTGGATACCATCCCGAGAACTCCCAATCGATGATTCCAACCACCTTCCCCTTGAGTACAAGGATATTGAACGGATTTAAATCACCGTGTGTAAATTTTAGTGGAGGCCAGGGTCCATCCTGCTGTTTCATCATCTCCTGGAGGTCGTGCCAATCCTGGTCTTTTTCCCGATTTCTAAGATCTTCGGGCTTTAAGTCTCGTCGGAGCGAGAAATGGAAGCCTTGAATCTTCTTGAACGGGCCAAAACGCGGATTTTCACGAGGTAGGCGAGAGTCGTACAATGAGCCTCCGACACAGCTTTCCACGCCTGTGCCCGGAAGAGGTTCCAAGGGGCGTAGCTCTTGGGTCATCTCTCTCAACTGTGCAAAAACATCCTCAATTGCCTCTTCGGACATGCTTTTCCAGGCTTTTGGTACTTCTTCGCCTTGTATCATTTTCATGATGATGTAAGCTCTGTTTTTGTGCAAAAAGGAACAGTAGACCTTCGGGACGGGGATGGCAGTGTTTTCAGATAGATATCTCATTGTTGCACCTTCCGTTAGGTGGGTCCGACGCCCTGTCTTGACAATCTTGTGTTTCGAGATTGGGATACAAATACCATCTCGCGAATAAAACTTCGCCGTTGTGTGTAATGCTAGTCGTGTCAAGAAACAGCGAACGAACGTGTTATTAATGGCAAGATGTTCGGTGACGTTGTGCTGAGTTTCTATGTGGTATGGAGGTGGAATATACGAAGATGGCATCCTGTGATTGTGCAGTACAATGGAAGAGCGTAGGTTGTTTAGAGACAGACGGGAAAGCGGAAAGAGGGTGGTCGGCGCTCTGGGAATAGAGAAGATGTAAATGAATGCAAGTGACGTCTTGACAACAAACGCATCGAGGGCGGCATCCAAAACCGAGAGTAGCTAACCCTTTTTTCGGGACCAGCAGCAGCCTGAAGCGTATGAGGCACTTGTTTTGCAGATAGGGGAAGCTCAGACGTGTGCACGAACAATAATCTGGTGCGCGCGCTCATAAGGGTGACGGCATTTCAGAGATGATGGAATGATGACAGGATGGCAGCGCTGGAAAGCCCTAGAAATGCGAGCGATGGCAGCATGGTAAGTGTTTGTATTGAGGTTGCTCTCAGATCAGACCTCGGGATGGTCAAATGCCGGCTCACGTGCTTATCGAGCTAGCCGGCTTATATAATGACACTTGGCATCGCGGGGCCTTCTTCCGACCATCTCTCAACCACCGTATCTTTACATGCGTTATCGTTACTTGCGACACTGAGTCTTAAGTGCCCGACATATCAGGAAAGCGTTATGACATGTTCTCAAATGCTTACCATACACCCGATTACTATTAGATACTTAGCCAAGCTTCTTCATGACATATCTCGCGCATTAGAGTACAACTAGTCACTACTTGCCTGACTTGAGCTGACTTTTCCCATCGCAATTGTAGGAAGGGCACGAAGAAGAATTTGAAGCGGGCTGTGGTGTGTGAGGAGATGGAGGCGAAGGAAAGGGCGAAGGGGAGGGTGGAGGAGAGGGTGGAGGAGAGGGTCAAAAGCAGGGTCGAGTATTTGTATGAGAGGGCGAGGGAGTTGTAGAGCACTGGTGGGGGGTTCGATGTTAGGAAGCATCCGAAGGTTCAGATGCCGGGTTTGTTCGATGAGGTGGATGTTTTTGCGGGGCTGAAGGAGGGTGAGGTTGGGGAGTTGGAGATGGGCGAGATGCTTACGGAACTTGAGACTGAGATGTTGGGGGAGATTGAGAATGGAATGCGGTCGCTTGAGCTTGGGGCGTAGGTTTGTTTGTGGTGCGTGCGCGGCTCGGCGTGATTACCCGATGTGTTGCTTGGTTGTGGTTTCCTGTCTTCTTTTCGGCTTTCGACCCTGCCGCGGCTTGTATCCTGTACTTTTTGGCCTTCGCCCCTCACGGTCATACTCTTTAAAGCAGTGAGACTCCTAATAGTTGTGTACCTCATAAAATTGCTCCTAGCCTATCGGAACGCCTTGACATTTTGACTATGGTTATGCCCTTAACCCCAAACCCGCTTTTCACGTGACTGTTTTCCCCTATACTGCCTATGTAGGTACCCTTCTCATCTTCGCTTGCTGTATTCCCAGCCGCAATTAAGTAGCAACTGCCGGATCGGACCCTTGCACTGTTCCTCAGCTTCATGGACCATGCGGTCCAAATCAGCCTGCATCTTCAACACGGCCTCATTTTGCCTTCGGAGTGCGCCAAGTTGTTCGTATGATGGTTTGATATCCTGGATTGTTTTTTCGATAGCCTGCACTCCGGTTTTCTTGAGATTCTCCCTTATGCTTTTCTAGGAAGCCTCGACCTTGATAGGAATGTTGTCAAAAGGCCCTTGGGGCTCGCACATGACGTGCTCCAGCGCAGTCAATGCCTCCTGCTTGTTGAAAAGCTTTGCTGTGAATTCTAGCGCCGCCTGGTAAGGTCTTCTCATTGCGAGGCCGAAGTAATCGCCGTTGTTCTCTTCGCCGACGCGACCTTTGAGCGTTTCTAGGTACTGTTCCACTTCTCGTCCGACTTGCGCAAACATCCCTTGTAATTGAGGTTCCTTATCGCGGAGATTGTTCTCGAAGAAGTCGTAACCGATGTTTTTGTTGGCATCTTTGTGTAAGGCCTTCATCAGCTTGGCTACAGCTACCTCCATTCTCTCCCCTAAGGTCTTCATGGAAGGTGTGATACCGTTCACGACGCGTTTGAATACCGCATCGAGCGTAATTTGCGGGTGACGAAGCAAGAGGTTGTTTCAGCTGGGCATAGGAGATGCCTTGGTCCGATGATTGCCGTGCTTGATCAAGAAACACCTTACGGTGTGGCCATGGACCCTCTTCCACTACCCTCTTCCACTCGAAAACATTCTCTCGAGCCGAGTTTTCCACGAGTTGATAGAGGCGCGGATTTCTTTCAAGAAATTATCCAGCAGTCTTTCGAAGGCTGCACGATGCGTGTCGAAATCGAAGACGAGGGTATCCTCCGGCTTCGGCTAAACTGCAGTATTGCTACATGAAAGTCTGATTAAACTAAACAGTTCCAGTAGATTTTGTGAATAAAAGCTAAGTAAGTTTGTCTCCGGCAGCTCCTTCGGGATTTCAGCGAGTTCGCCAACAAGCCTAAGGATCTGCGTGGCTTCGACAGGTAACGGCAGGTTCTGATTCCGGTCTTCATAATAACCATTTACATGTTTCATGTAGTCTTCTGCAGAGATGGTGAGTATTGTCAACTTGTTTCCGGACGGTCGGTGCCTCGTCATTAATCCTCTGCTTACTCGTCGGCCACGCTCGTGAGCAAAGACGTGTCTTTCTTCGCGATCAAGGCAGGCGATCTCGTATTCCAAGCGATCTCGTTGTTCGAAGTCGCAAGGTCGGTGAGCAGCTTTTGCGTCGTTGGCTCGCTGTTTAGCTCTTGCCAGACTCTGAAGATTTTCTCGTTCCTTCTCTTCAAAAGCAGCGTTCGTCCGATTCGAAGTATCGATGTTGGCTTCTCCCTTACTCAAAGCAACAATCAAGCGCTGCTCAGGTCTCCTCTTGTGACAATCGTTTAGGAACCCCGTGAGGAATTTGCTGTCCTTGGCCGGGCCAATTTCTTCTACAACTATTACCGCGTCGCAGCCTTGTAGATATCGATTCGCTTTGGTTTCACGGTCCTATCGGTGAGGTATTAGTTTAGATTGCAGTCATAGAGACGAGAGGTGGATCTTGCCTTATTGATGTCACAAGGCCCTGGACAGTCGCCGATGAAGTATTGCGACCGAAACTTTCCAAAAATTTCAATCCTTTCCACAAGCGACGATTGATCGAACTCGAGCTCCTGGGCAGCCTCTTGGCTTTCGCACAAGTCGATACCGGCAAACGGCGCTATAAGCTCCCAGAGCTCCCCAGCGCTGGCGGCAGAGAGACTATCGCTATACTTTTCGACCAAAAGTAAGCAGCACTCCACCCATTTTTCACATTTCACATACGCCTCCTTCTGCGTCTCTTCATTGCTATGCACATTGCCGGAGCTTTCAAATCCAAGAAAAGCGGCAACGGTCTCATCCGAGGCGAATTCAGGGTGATCCCGAAATAAGCCCTTTAGCGCTCGCATACTCTCTTCGCCCTGGTCAATGTGGTATACCGACGACCATCCTTCATCTCTATTCAGTCTCGCTATCACATTGGTTATGTGCAGACGTATCAAGTCTCGACACGTTTCGCTGTCGCCAAAATGAAGCTCCGCTTGATAACATTCTTTTGCATCGGCTCGCTGGGGCGAATACACGATCGGTACACGAGTGACAGCTTACACACCCCCCCCCCCGTACGCCCAGAATGGCCTCTACTACACTCGACTTTCCTTGTCCTGTTCTGCCAACGACTGCTATATGCTCGGTGCTACTCTGGTAGTCTTCCAAGACTTCTTCTAGTTTAGGCCTGAGTGTAGCAACCCGCTGGGGATCTTCATCGGAATTGGTCCTTTCGAAAAATTTGGTTACAATGGTCACTAGCTCGCTCCCGGCATTAATGAAGTCGGAATGGTAGATGGATATCGCTGGTGGGGTTTCCTTTGCAATGTCGTGACAACATTTCTGATTTGCGACGTTCGAATGCATACGTTCTTTACGTGCTCTGATTTTCCGTTTCACCCGCCGATTGGGCGATGATGCTAATGAATTGGGTAGTGTGATGATCATTGGCCCATTAAAAGAGTAAAACAAAATGATAGCAATGGAAACTCACCAGGTCGTTTTCTTGGATTTGGCACGATGCAGCGATGCCCACCTCGATGTGCCATGAAAGGTTTCATTGCGGGGAACGCTGTAGTCTCGTGATTTTAACCGCAGGCTTGTCGTCCTCTTGCTATGGTACATTTGCCGTGAGCCTCCGTAGTGATGCCTGATGGACGACAAGTGAGAGTATGACAGGGCATAGGACACAAAACTGAATCTGATGCCAAGCACGCTTACCTGCTCAAAGCGCTAGAGATGATACAGAAGCTGTGAGCGGACGGCCTTGCATCGCGAAGATAGGAAATGGATTTACCCTGACTCAAATACTGTGAATGAAGGCAATCTATTGCTGATACCGTGATTATGCGGCCTATCATTTATGGTTTGAGTTAAAGTTCAGCAGCTGGGGAGCTTTGGCAATCCAGAGCTTGATAACCAGTCGGGGTGAAACGAAGGGCCGTGAAAGCAGGCAGCTACGTCCGTGTAGCGGTGATCGACAGATGGCTACGATGGATGTAGAGCATGAAAGGAGGGAGCACGCCTACTTGTCGCTTGAAGATCAAGATGCTCGGTATACTTTTGCATGCGGCGAGCAGGATACCGAGTTTGACGACGCGTTCCAAGGATCGAACCTGAAGTTACACTAGTGGTACCTTGCATTCCGCACAGCGGTCTCGATACATTGACAAGGTCGAGCCTTTGGGCCATCTTTGAATAGAGCCAGGTGAGGAAGGAATATCCAAGTGCCGGTGCGTAATTTCCGATACTGAAGCTATGAAGCCGCGTGGGCGTTGCGTGTCTTGGACATGTTTGCGGGGTCGATGGTTTTCCGCCAGGGAAGCAGGTGGGGCCGCACAGCTACTAGACAACCTACAGAGTTTCCAATAAGAAACTCTAGTGACGGGCGTGGTCATATATGCATATCATCACAGCACAGGCTCTGAGATCTGTCCTGTGTGGTTGCTGCTTACAATCTGGTACCTAGGTAGTCAATATTGATAGCACAGAAGACTCTTTGCATGTACAAACTTCGCATGCAAAGTACTGTGCCAGTGGGTAGCGAATGCATTCAGAAGTACGCGTGAGTAGACGCTACCAAATCTCGGAGTTGGCAAGGCGAGTATATCCAATTTGACGAGATGCACACGAAGAGGAAGGGGTTCGCGATGGATTCTGATGTGATCAAGACACGAGCCAATGCGGCATCCGGAATTTTTCTCGGCCCGGTCTTAGCGCAACGTACATTGTCAGTTCCAGAAACTTCTGCCTCCAAGGTCCCTTCTGTACATAATTCTCCTTCTCAGCCCCTTCTTTTAATTAATTGCGTTTAATTTTACATTGCCAACCTTGCGACCTGTATCTTCAGCTTTGCGCACACAAATTGTAAGTAGTGCATTATGTTCCACCCACTGTTGAATGATGAGACACAAGCTGGCACCAGTCTGAGAAGACTTGTACTCTTTGCATGCGGATCAGCTGCATAGACTCTTTGTAGTCGTCCACTGACACACTCTCGATAAACGCGCTCTTTTGATCAGTATGAAAGTTCTGAAGCTGACAAGCCCGCAACAGAAAGCCTACCAATACCGAGCCGGCGCTCCCCCTTACCCCCACCATGGTCCTCCACAATCCCAACAACTGGCACTGGGTCAACAAGGATGTCTCGGGCTGGACGCGGGAATACCTCGATAAGGAGCTCACGCAAATATCGGCAGAGCGAGATGGCGTTACAGCCAAGATCGACAAGGTTGTGAGCATGGATGGAGATGTGGATGTGAGCCAGCGCAAAGGCAAAGTCATCACCATCTTTGACGTGAAATTGAAGCTCGAATACTCAGGTATGTATCTGTCTAGCTACGTGATTGCCCAGTTGCACTCTTAGGCGAGCTGACTCGGTCGGCAGGCAAGAACAAAGAGGGCGAGGAGGCCAGCGGCACTATTACCGTCCCCGAAGTCGCTCACGACACCGAGGAAGACGAGTATGTCGTATGTTCCCTTCGCTCACACCCTCTGTGTCTTAATCCATTTGGACTAGTCACTGACGGTTTATGTAGTTTGAGGTAGATGTGTATTCCGAGGACAGCAGCAAACAGCCCGTAAAGGAGCTAGTACGCTCTGATATCCTGCCGCAGCTGCGCAAAGCTTTCACACAGCTTGTGCCGGCGGTCATGGCCGAACATGCAAAGGACATTCAGCATGCACCGGGCACCAACCCTAGCAGCAGTTTTCCTTCTGCCAAGGTCTACTCGAGCTCGAGTGTCAACAAGTCCAGTAGCTCCAAGACGGAAGCAACTGGCTCTCAACAGAGCAGCTCCGGAGCAGTTGTCAACGTGACCACAATCACGGACAGCACAGAGTTCCGGACAGATGCTGCCAATCTGTTCCAGACTTTCACAGACCCTCAGCGCATAGCCGCATTCACACGCGCGCCGCCGAAGAACTTCACAGGCGCCAAGCCTGGTGGTACCTTTGAGCTCTTCGGCGGCAACGTCAGTGGAGAGTTCACTGAGCTTGAGGAACCCACCCACATTGTCCAGAAATGGCGACTTGCACAATGGCCTGCGGGGCACTACTCTACATTGTCCATATGGTTTGACCAGAACGACGTTGATGCCGTAACGGTCATGAGAGTTGAGTGGAAGGGTGTACCAGTTGGCCAGGAAGAGCCTACCAAGACCAACTGGGATCAGTATTATGTCCGGAGTATCAAAACGACCTTCGGCTTCGGCACGGTATTGTAGATGCGTGAGACTCAATCGTATCACAGTACGACACTGGAGTACGAGGCGTTGGAAGGATTTTACGACTGCATACGAAGTGATGGATCTTGAAAATTTCAACGATGAACCACAGTATAGAGACAATATGAACTCTGCTGAACGTATACACGCAACGTCCTTGTTGAAGGAGTGTTATCCTCGCATGTGCACAAAGCCGTTTTCTTGCGCAGGTTCGTTATCGATTGTTATGATATAAGCTAAACGTAGGGCGCCATCAGGTGAGGATGCGATTCGTGAGACCATTGGTACACACGTCTTGGTGCTGCCGGATTGATTTTGGAGATGCCAAGAGTCTTCCGAATATATTCTCACCTGGCGCCGAGCCAAAATACGCAGTCACAGCATATGCCGCGCTCTACTATTACGCTTGACCTTCCACCATAATCTTAAGCATCCACTTAAGGTCCCTGATTACTCTATTATGCTTGCACGTATCACCTCTAATATAGCGGCACTTATCTGCCGTTACTCGCCAACCAGTAACCTTGTAGAAGTAGCTAGATTTTACGGGTCAATTACCTGTTGTCTAGTATTAATCACTTCGCGGCTTTAATCGCACTCTAGGTCCTCTACACCCTTCCTCCCACCCCACTCACATGCACTACCAGTACCAGGATTTTAAGGTGCAAGTACTCTAAATTACCTAATGTATACATCAAGCCATCAATGGCTAGGAAGAGCTGGAATTGTACAAGAGATTGCTCAAGTCCTCCCGTTGCTCAAACACCCACCTACCCCAGGGAACATATGATCTGAGAAGTTCTTTGCGGCGTCAGCGACTCAATTCTTGAGGGCCTTGGAACTCAGTATACTGGAAATCGACAGCCACCTCTAGAATGATGCATCTCAGACTCTCCGTCACCTACGCTCTAGTATTGGCCGCGGGTGCTTTGACCGTATCATCGCAACACCTGGTCAGTCGACAGCAGCCCTTCAAGTCGACAGCCATCGTCGACCTCGCCGAACCATGGGCTTTTGCCTTCCTGCCCGATAACCGCATCCTCGTCACCGAGAGAAAAGGCAGCCTGCGTATCGTCGACCCAGCCACCAAGTCCAAGGGCACCATCACTGGCGTGCCCGCCGTCGCCTATGCCGGTCAGGGCGGTCTCCACGACGTCGCCCTGCACCCTCAATATGCCGAGAACAGTATTGTTTATATCAGTTACGCAGAAAGCGGCTCTGGCGGGGCGGGCGGCGCAGTCGCGCGAGCCAAGCTAACACTCACTGCTGGCGGCGGCACGCTGTCCGACCTTGAGGTCATCTGGCGCCACTCGCAGAAGGCCTCTGGCGGACTCCAGTTCGCCTGTCGGTTGCTCTTTGGCCCCGATGGCACGCTGTGGATCTCATCTGGCGAAATCAACCAGATGACCCCGGCTCAGTCCATGACCACCAACCTGGGCAAGATGATCAGACTATATGACAACGGCACCGCCTTTGCAGGCAACCCGTTCGCCAACCAAGGCGCTGTCCAGGCGCAGGTCTGGTCGCTGGGCCACCGCAACCCACTCGGCATCGACTGGGACGCGCAAGGACGTCTCTGGGAAGTCGAGATGGGCCCTATGGGCGGCGACGAGCTCAACCTCATCCAGTCAGGCGCCAACTACGGCTGGCCGCTCGTGTGCGAAGGCAAACATTACGATGGCCGGACCATCCCCAAGCACAGCACACGCCCCGATTTCGCCGCACCCAAGGCATTCTGGGTTCCTGTCATCTCCCCGGCCGGTTTGATCATCTACAAAGGTGACCTCTTTGCCAGCTGGAAGGGCAATGCTATCATCACTGGTCTTAGCTCGATGTCAATTGTGCGCGCGAGCATTACTGGCGATACGGCGAAGGAAGTGCAGCGCATCACAATGGGTAAGCGCATGCGCGGTATCCGAGAAGACAAGGACGGCGCTATTTGGGTGATTGAGGACGGTGCGGGCGGTCGACTGCTGAAGCTTACCCCGAGCTGAAAGGCATTGTAGAGATTTGGGATCGTATGTATGTGGTTTTCGCAAAATGGTTATTTGCATGTTCTACAGCCACTGCGCAGGAATGTGCAAGCAATGTAAATGCCTGGGGATAGTGGAATGCGATAACAAGTTACACCTGTTAGAAGTATCCATGTAATACACCGGGTCTTGGAATTCCTGGTACAGAATGCTAAGCTACATGCAGGTGCAGGCTACCTGCATGCGGAGAACAACAGTTCTTGAACTCAAAGTAAGTTTCATTGAGCTCCGATTGGGGAGGATCTCCCATGCGGATTAAGCCCAGGTGGCGCCATCGGTTCCAACGTTGTGGCTGTCTCCCGCCGCCCCTGGCTTGGCCTTTTATATACACTGCATCATCTCGCGATCGTATGCTCAGACTCTGTAATACCGCCTAAATAAAACGATAAATTAACGGCGACTTCCAGCACCGAGACGCGAGCTATCTGTTAATCGCGCATTCGGATAAATCGGCCGCCGTTGTACGTACCTGCCCGAATAGGCCATAGATCGCCAGCGGCTATCGCTACGGCCGATATCAAGCTACGCAAGCATGCACAAGCTCTCGTCATTGCATGCTTAGATGCGAGTAAAGCGGGGTAGCTTCATGCCTTTTGCAGCTTATACGATGAGTAGGAATATCGAAAAGAGCCCCGTTCTTGACACCGCCAAGGCCTAGTATTGTTGCTGGAGAGTGATGTACAAAACACCAACACGGCCGATTGCCGGACAATAGCTATCTACTTCAGACAGGCCCTACGTACAACACGACGCCGCAGGAACGAAATGAATACCGCCGATGTCAGCACCCTAGTCACCGGGGGATCCAGATGAATAATAGCTAGAACAATGCTTAGCCTACATGGGAAGGTCAGACGCGTGCTATCGCAGACGGCATATGGTCGATGCGGACCTGCATAAGCTTCTCGAAGAAGGAGCTACTGCTCGTCATATCTACAGGTGCTCTGCGCTCTTTCTGCACAGCAACAGCTTCCCTTCCTTTTGCTGCATCCATTGAAGTCCGTCGCGAGAACAAAAAGGTGAGCATCTCCCTCCTCAGTCTGAGCACGGCTGACGTACAAAAGTTACAGTCTCTCGCTTCACAAGCTTCACAATGACGCGCACGTCTAAGCTCGTCGCTGCGCCTTTACTGGTAGCAGGGACACTTGCGCAATTCGTACCTGCGCCGACAGACCTTATTACCAAAGAAGGCTATGCCAACGTCAGTGTGCGCTACAAGGAGGTACCCGCGGGTATCTGCGAGATGAACCCGGACGTAAAGAGCTACTCGGGTTACGCGGATGTCGGCGAGAACCAGCACATCTTTTGGTGGTTCTTTGCGGCGCGCAATCAGGATCCGACAGACGCTCCTTTGACCGTAAGCGGATCTCAATCATACGCATACAGACCATCTTTGACATTTGCAGGTTTGGATCAATGGAGGCCCTGGATCAAGCTCCATGATTGGGCTGTTCCAAGAACTAGGACCCTGTGGTATTGGCCCAGATCTGAAGCCTTTCGACAACCCATACTCATGGACGAACGCTAGCAACATGCTTTTCATCGACCAGCCTACAGATGTCGGCTTTTCGTACTCGATTCCTATCCCGGGCTACAATGATGGCAGTGATATCATCGAATTGCCAGACACGACCTGCCCAGACTATGCAGAGAACTACGGGACATGCGGTACCTACTCGAAGCCAGACCTCACGTTGACGGCCAACACCACGGAAGGTGCGGCACCGAATATGTGGAAGACTCTGCAGGGGTTCATGGGCGCTTTCCCAGAGTACTCTCGCAACGGGTTCAGCTTCACCACTGAGAGCTATGGTGGACACTACGCGCCTGTCTTCAACGCATATTTCCTCGATCAGAATGCGAAGAACATCTCCGGTGCGCACAAGATCGAGCTTGAGAACGTACTTATCGGTAACGGTTGGTTTGATCCGCTTGTTCAGTACCAAGCCTACTACAACTACTCTGTGTATCCTGGCAACACTTACGACTACGACCCGTACAACCAGACGGTCAAGGATGAGTGGTACAACAACCTGTACGGCCCAGGTAACTGTGTCGACCGAACTAAGCAGTGCTACGAGACTGGTTGGAACTCGGTGTGCGCTAGCGCGGACAATTTCTGCGCCTCCAAAGTCGAACTCATGTACGATCAGTACAGTGGACGTGACGAATACGACATGCGATTCTTGACCCCGGACCCGTTCCCCTACGGTTACTATGCTGATTACCTGAACCTGCCTGAGGTACAGCAAGCGGTTGGCGCGTTCCAGAACTTTTCCCAAAGCGCCAGCACCGTCTCCTCGGCGTTTGGAAACACTGGGGATGACGACCGTCGGTCAGGCACGATTGAAGCGTGCCAGAAGTTGCTCGATGCGGGTGTTCAGGTCATGCTCTACTATGGCGACGCCGACTATAACTGCAACTGGCTGGGCGGCCAGGTTGTCGCTGATATGATCAACGCCACCGGCTACTCCGAAGCAGGATTCACAAACATCAGCACCAGCGACGGCATTGTCCACGGTCAAGTCAAGCAGTCTGGTCTCTTCTCTTTCCTCCGCATCTACGAGTCCGGTCACGAGGTGCCGTTTTACCAACCCCTCGCCGCTCTCGAGATCTTCGAGCGCGCATTGAAGCAAGTCGATATTGCGACGGGGATGGAGAAGGCTGGTGCGGATTACATAACAGTGGGCACACCGACGAGCGACTACAGGGAGGGCAATGCGACGTTGCAGTTCGAGGTGATTCCTGCAAATGCGACATACAACACGGTGCTGAATGGACCAGACCCCGAGCCGACATGGGCTGTTGAGGAGGAGGTGGCGAGGAGGGCGCTGAGGAAGCGCAACCTGGGAAGGCTCGGACGACCAAAGATGTAGATAGAATCTTCACATGCGCCTTCACATGATCATTGAATGAAAAGCAAGTCTCATGATATGGTCTTACCGCTGGATGCGCCCATGCCTGCTTAGTAGGATTGATAGTGGGGTGGGAGTACGAAAGCCAGTGGCTTCTGTATGGTAGCTCGCACGGCATTCGCTTCGCTAGTGCAATGGGCTCGAAAACGTCATAGGGGTCTTGATGTATATCATCGACTCTGCTGTGAAGTGAAGGTCTGGAGCCACGCTTCTAAGCAGGGGAAGAGAAGCAAAAATAAAAAAAATCTTCCAAGGACCGAGCTCCTGGTCCAGAGCAGGTGCACGCGAAAGCCGTTGCAAGAGCGTTCCAAAAGTCGTGGTGGAGACAGACTGGTGCGGGACGATCCCCTGCTAGCGGGTGTCGCATGAACCTTGGTAAAGGTAAAGGTTGGGAGTGCTGGAGTGGAGGTCGCATCAGCATTCGCGGTAGCCACCAAGAAGCAGAACAGCACCACTTTCCTGCCCTGCAAGCTTCAACACGCTGCAGTGCGCCGTATGACGCTTACCTGACCACTGCTAATACACGCCCAAGACCCATTGACGCCGGCGCACTTTGCCCGCTGCATTTCCGCGCCTGTAGTACATGGGTATCGCATCAACAACTTTTCCAACCATCGTCTGATCGCCCCCACCCGGCCATGGTGTGCACTGGTGCATGGCCTCGCTGAGAGGCACAAGAACCGCCCCAACCAGCCCAGATTGGTATCCAGGCCGTCTTTGGCGCCGCGTAGAAGAAACGCGACTGCGGCCGCGCGGCGACACGAAACACAGTAATGGCGCCCTCAGGCTCGAGCATGTTCTCCAAGCTGAGGCATGGCCATGCGAAGCGCAATGCCTCGAACATCGCATCCCCAGAGCCCGTCGCAAGCCCCGCCGCCTACCCGCTATCCTCGCCCGCCTCGCAGAGCACCGAGCACTTCTCGTCGCCGCGCTTCAACGACAATGCCAGCCACGCCTCTGGCTCGCCCATATCGCCCTATCCTCCCCAACTGCCGCCCATTGCCCGCGTCGCCTCCAAGCTCGACAAAGCTGCCTCGCCTAATAGCCCGCAATACACGGCTAGCCACCATTCAGGGAGCCCTGGGGGGAGCAGCAGTAACATGGCGCAGGATCGCAGCATGCTCTCTCCGCCCCAAAGAACACATGGCCCACTATCGCCAGCCCAGGAGAAGAAGTCCCTCTCTGCGCGCTCCAATATGGGAACCACACCTACCAGCCTCCATCCTCCAGGGCAAGGCTTGCCACAAAAGACAGAGCCCGCGCCGCCGTCCCAGACTCCTTCGCAGTCGTCCACCCACCTAGCGCCCTCTGTCATATCTCCGAGTTACTCGACCTACTCCAAATCCCAGACGTCGTTGCTGAGTGGTATTAGTGAAAAACTCACAGGAAACTCCAAGGGATCGTCTACGCCCACTGCAGCACCTACAAAGTCAAAGTCAAGACTCACTTTGCGCAATCCAATGTCTCTTCTCATGCGAAGAAGATCTGGCCCGGCATTGGATCCTCTCGCAGATGAATCGCTAGTTACCCAACGCTCGCCTTCCAACGTCCCACCCATGCCCGATAACTACGACCCGAGTATTCGCGGAAAGATTGTGCACGACTTCAATGCCCCGAGGTTAAACAGAGGCTATTCCCAAAACACACAACTGGAAGGAGACGAGGGGCAGCACGAGGTTGCTCGCGTTAGCCCTCCGAAGATTGACAAGGAGCACACGCCAGTGTTCCGTGAGCACTTTGACGATGACACCAGCTACGAGCAGTCACAGGCGGCGATAAGGGCAGAGACATTAGTAAACAAGGACTTCTTAGCAAGGAATTCGGTGCAATTTCCCCCACCAGGACACTCACCTCCGCTTCCACCCCAGCCGAAAGTGTCGACCCCACCGCCGCCGCCGCCTCCGCCAGAAGCATCTCCTCCGCCCCGCCCACCATTCCAAGCGTTCGATAGCGGGAACTCAGTTCTGTCGCCCGTACAAGAGTCTGAGAATCCATTGGATGTCTCCACCGATGTAACTCCACGGAAGAAGAAGTCAACAAAGGCAACACCGCCACCAGCGCGATCAAGAGCCACCTCGGTCACCGATCCCTCCTTCCAGCCAGCCGGGCTGCCCGCACACTTCAGCAGTAGAGCGTCGAGGTTCAGCTTCCAGACCTCTGGTGGTACCGATTCTGCACAAGAAAAGCTGCTGGAGGAGCGGCACAAGGCAAAGGAGGCGGAGAAGAAGCAGGCACGAATCTCCACCAACTCTGTCGAGGATGAATACGATGACTATGGCATGGATGATTACGATGACATGGATGGTGGATACGATGAAGAGATCCCCATGCTTGGTGAGGAAGACGAGTTTGGGGGTGGATTGGGAGACCAAACACTGGACTCCGGCATGAACAATCTTGACTTTTCGTCCTTGTCGTTACAGCAAGGAATGATTAGCCCGATGAACCCCATTGGACAGATGCAGATGCCTGTAGACATGAATGGTAACCCAATTGGATTCGCCACGTCAGGGCAGATGCTTCAGCAATACCAAATGCTATTGATGGGTGGTCAGAACGGCATGCAGAGCCCGGAAAACGTCGAGGCGGAGGGGCTGGGTCTGACAGGCCTCCAAGACGATCCTGATGACTCTTCACTGATCAAGTCGCCTGACGTGTACATCGACACTGCGCCCTCTAATAACCATCAGCAAGTGCCAAGCGGTTTGGACCTCGACGACGACATGTACTTTGACGATGGCCTCATCGGCGATCAAGACGATGTGGATGCAACCGAGTTCGACGAGAGCGTGTTCGACGAGAGCGTGTTCGACGACCCTGATGGGCCACTCTACGAGCGAAAAGTTAAGTTTGCTGAAGAGGACCCGACATCTACTACCCATCGATCTCGCGCGTACGACGTCTTGAGCTCCGAGACTGGCTACGAGGCTGACGACGATACTGTTTCTAAGCATCTAGAGAAGTCCGAGCCCACACTCGCGCACAAGACTTCTGTCGCACAGCAAAGGCCCGTTCCCAGCTTCGACAACCTCAGAGCGTATCACAGTGCGCTTGCGGATGCAGCGACTCGCGCCGAAGCTGCTGGCAGATTCACCAGGAAGGCCAGCGTCGATACAGCCCAACCCATCTCTGATACCGATGAGTTCTCTTCTGTCAGCAACTCCCGACCGAGCCTGGTGCCTGATGATGGCCGCTTCAGTATGGACACGACAGGCTTTCCCGCAGATGATGAAATATACGGCATGAGCTCAGGCTTCGTGGATGACTATGACTACAGCGACTTCGACTCAGCCATGGAAGACGATCCTATCATCGCCGCTGCAAATGCCGAAGCCTTGGCGTATGATGACGAAGGCTTCTATGGCCAGGAATTCGGTTTCTACGCATCCGCGGTTGGCGAATCACCCAGCGCATGGGGCGGCTTCTTTGGCCCATCTGGTCTTGGTCGTACTGTCAGTGGGCGCAACGCCGTAAGGGAACCCAACTTGACGCCCATCACGGAGCGAAGCGAATACAGCACCCGCAACTCATTCATCAGTCTCAACCATTTCCGCGACGGGCAACAACCTTTGTCTAGCCCTGCATTAGCACAACTCGCTCGTATGAGTCCGTATGGTGGTTTCTTTGGCCAAGAAGACGAAGACATGAGTCTAGATGCTTTGATGAAGTTGCGGAAGGGGGCTTTTGGTGGCAGCGTTGCCAGCTTACCAGGCAGCACGTCTAACAGTCCGCGCACCTCATCACCCATGGGCATGCAATTCGTTCCTCGCGCCACAAGTCCAGCAGGCAACCGCATGCGAGAGCATCCTTCAAGCTCTATAGAAAGCTCCTATTCCTCAAACAACATCTCATCCGAGTACCAACCCAACGACAACCACGACCCCGACGAAGAAGACGACCAAGGCCTCATGGATGCAGTCAACGGCGCATACGAGTCCGGCCGCTCCAGCTCCGAAGATTCCAACGGCGGAGATCGACCAGAAAGTCCCACCCTCACGCCAAGCGACTACAGTCTCTCAAGCCCGACCGGCTACGGCGTCGGCAACGAAGCGCCCCTCCTACCCCCAATATCAGAACTCTACGCCCAGCACAATCTCAGCATGGCAATGTCTGAAGGTGGCATATCCGCCACCTCACCTTCCAACATCTCGCTTCTCCCCGTCCCCCCTTTTCCCATGCCATCGCCATACCTGCCCCAGAACAATAATAATCGGCCGCCGAACCCGCCGTCCATTGATACCTCGCTCTCGTCGCCATCTGCAGCCGGCGGTGCAGCGCGCAGACAGAGTCTGGGTCTCAGTCCCGTGTCTAATTCTTCACCTATCACCCCCAGTGGTGGTGGTGGTAGTGCGGGTGGCTGGAATCGCGGACATAGCAGAAAGGGGAGTGCGGCGGATAGTGTTACGTATGTTCGTGAGCATGATGGTGCGGGGGAGGGAAGGTGGGTTTTGGAACGGAGAAGAACAGCTGAGAGTGGGGAGTTGGAGTTGGTTGGGAGGGAGATTGTTGAGGGGGGACGGATATGATACTTGCCTCTTTCTATCGCTGTCTGAGGATAGTTGAGAGGGGGGGTTGTTGCATTTTCAGGACGTTGGTTTCTTTCTCTTCTTCTTTTTTCTTGGCTGTTGTTGAGCAGTGTGGGTATATTCGATGAGCGAATGCGCTTTCGCATCCTGAATTCCGGATGTGAGGGAGGGATAATAGGCTGGTCCTGGCCCTTGATTTTTTTTTACACAGTGAAAGGCGGAGGAGGAGAAAGAAACGCGTGTTACGAACCTTTATAGATACCTTCTGTTGTTGTTTCTTTCTGGACAACTCGAATAATGTATGATAGCGTTTTTCATCGCTCACAACAAGACTCGGGTTTTGAATCTGTCATGTGACTTCGACGGCTAGAACCGGACTCAAGGACCGAGCTTGAAGGGACGCTGCCGTGTACAAAACACGCACCTTCCTCACTCCATTCTTTCTTCTTCCCTTCCTTATCAATTCTCTCTTTCTCCTTATTGCAAAAAGGCAAAAATGATATACCCATGGGGTTTCCCTCCGTTCCGGTTCCTAAAATCTTTGCGGTCATCGAATATGGCTTTCTTCTCTGCCCTGGTCGCGAAAATACTTCGGCAGGTCCATATTTGTCTTCTCTGTTCCCTGTTCTAAAACAGAAACTGAGTCGACCTATGGCTTTCTGCTCTGCCTTCCTTTGTACGGCTTTCTGCTCTGTCTTCCTTTGTACGCGAAAATATGTCTGCTCCCATAGCATGTGTTTCCGAAAAGCCAACACGCTGCGGTTTATGGCTTTCTCCTCTCCCTTCCTCTGCTCGCGAAAAAGACAAAATCGCGGACATGTATGTCTCTTCGCTCTTCCGCCTCGGCGCCAACTTTCACATAAAGACGCCGCGAAGAAAGCCACTCTTCTCGAATAAGTCCTATCGCGCTTTTATGGGGCAATGTCTAAAAACGACTCGACAATCAAGGAATGTGGCTCTTCGCCCGCGCTTTCAAAACACCATCTTAGTGGCTTATATTTGTGTTTCTCCGGCGCTCTCCCCGCGCTTTCGAAAATTTGAATTGGCACACAATCATGTGCATTACCGGCCTTCTCCGACATCACGTCTAGAATTATGATAGGATAAAGCCGATGGAGTCTTTTTGTGTGGCGGGGTGGTGGTGTATAAAACCTCTTCCTATCTTACCATGCGTTTCACGACTCTCCCTCTACTCTAAAGTCGATGGTTCGAAAATTCCAGGGATAAAGGAAATGGAAATTTCCGCTCTTCCGTCCACAATGAAAAGAAAACAAGCGAGTGCGCACTCATGTCTTTCTCCTCTCTCCCTTTCTTCCCCTCTTATTCTCTAAAACAATTGCCACACGCATTGAACAAAACAGCGCTATAGACCAGCGCATGAGCGTTCCTGTCTTCTTGATCCTTACAACTCAAAACATCGGGTCAGCCACTGCATGGCTCGCTCGTCGCGCTAGGAGAAATGGATGTATAAAACTCTCCTCGTCTCCATTTCTTGTCTTCCTCCTTATCACTCTGCACTGTGGAAAGAGGGAAATCCAAAACACTCAACCAATGGTAGAATGTTTCTGTTTTTCCTCCTTCTCTTAAAAAGCAAGGCACAAAAATAATGACTTCTCTTCTCCGTTCCTCGACTGCGAAAACTTTACAAGTCCTTCTTTGCGATCCCTAATTCCGAAAAATATGGCGACGTGTCTCATATGGCGCGTTCTAGCTCCTTCGTCGAGATGCAGTCTAGAAATACGACAATGGGCCCGGGATTTAAGAACACTCAATTACTATCATGCATGTCTCTCTCGCCTCCGCCGTTGTCCTTACTGCGAAAAATCGCAGAGAGACAAGACTATGTTCTTTGCTCTCTTGGTGCAAGCCTAGTAGGGCCATGTATATAAACACCGACTTGCCAGACTTCGTCTTCTTCTTTATCCACAGCTCTCTGTTTATCCTAAAAACCATCGGTGCTCCAGGTCATGTCTGCTTCTCCTCTTCGACAATATGAAAGACGTAGGGCAATAGTGTCTCGCCATCTCCGCTCCCATTCTGGATCTCTAAAATGACAAAATCTCCTAGAACATGGTGTCTCGCCCTCTCCCTTCCTATACAAAAATTTCCAAAAGAACGAAATCGACTCGAAGATGGAGATCTGCTCTCAGTCTACGAATTACGAGAACACTGCTCTTGCGACGCTGGGGGACGGAAAAGATAGAATGAACAAAAACATGTTGTGCTGCTGCTGTGAGTTGTGAAAAATCAACGCCCTTCCTTGCGGTGGAGGTGAGTAACCTCCACAAGTTCTTGACCCTGTTTAAAATCAAAGGATGCACACTCCATGTTTTGTTTGGGGTTTTCTGTCGTTGATATTGAAAAGACACAACTACATTCCGATGTCCGTCTTGAGAAGACTACTTTCGTACATGATAAAAAGGCCACAATTCTCATTCATGTGCTCGGAGCGTGGAGAGTTAGTTTCCGCAATATGAAATTGAATAGTACAAGTATAAAAACTCTAAACACAAAGGGATGATAGACCTGTTTATGTTCGAACTGCCGCACTTGTCAGAGGGTATAGAAACCTCTCGCTTTTGGCTGCATCTCTCTTTTTTCTCACATACTACATACTGTTTTCTGAATATACATGAGAACTTGAAACCACCAAGATGTGTCTTTTCTCTCTCACAAATACGAAGCATTCCACGAAATGACCTTTCGTCTGTTTTTCTTCTCATTATGATATGATCTGCAAGACCTCTCGTCCAAATCAAAAGAGACGACAATTCTTCGCATGTCACGTCCTGCTCTTTCTGTCGTTCTTCTTTTGTTTCTAAAATCTTCGAAGCAGAGAAGATATACTCGTGGAACCAGCAAAATAAGGGCCTATATAAGAAAGCCGACGTAGCGAAAAAAAAAACCTGTCCAATTCGGAGGAGCTCAAATTGGATCTCTATTCTCGCTTTATTTTTGCTTCGAAAGCACGACGCATTTGCGTTCTGGTCATCAAAGCCGGTGCGTTTCTACATTATCACTGGGCTTTCCGCATGCACAAGGACTTCGCTGGATGTCCTTTGTGCTTTGAACACGGCCATAACTCCCTGAATTCTTTTAAAGATCACTACCTAGAGAATGATGTGCGGCAAGATTGTGATGTCATGGCCCTCCCATAGCCATCCAGTGGGCTCAAGGCCAAATTGTACCATGGTACCTTCTTCCAACGGCCGCGTTCCGATGGGGAAGCCGCTCCCGTCCCATTGCGTCTTGGATTTTCGCACTTACAAGCTCAAGATTCTGTCGCCTTCGCCAGCATTCCACCAAAACTGTCAACAGCTAAACATGGGCGTCTCCCACCATTTGAGTCTCGGATCTATCATAGACAAAGAATGGAGTCGCATCTCCCGCCGTCGCTATGCAGTGCACTGCGCATTATCGCTACTAGCCGTCGGAATCTCGAATCCCACGGTGCAAACAGCCTACCCGATAGCCATGACATGGGGCTGCGCGCCGTAGTGCGCCTTCGCCGTATGGCTTCTTACCCAGCTCGGTGTCCCAGGCATCTCCGCTTCACAGTCCTACTGCATGGCGACCACCATCATATCTCTGCATCTGCACCACGCCGCAACCGCAATGGGCACGACAACCCCGCTCCCCTTCGAGTTTTCAACCACCCAACACAGCGCAGTGCACTTAGCGCTCTCATTCTTTGTCCTCTCGGAACTGGAATACCACCGCGGGTGAATCTTCTACCTGCGCTCTAAAGGGCACCGCATCTCTCTTCTGGCCATCATTGCAGCTGGCAATGACCCTAAGTACAACCTCTTGCGCGAGTGTTTGGGCTACAACTTCGCCTCACCATGTGTAATCAGTAACATCGCATCAGAGCACCTGAAATACTTTTTCAGCACCAGGACTCGGGGTACTATCGTCATCTCCTCGACTTTGTTTCACCTCGTTGGTGGATGCATCAACTATCCCGTTAAATTACTTTTCAATCCGAGCCCAGATCCGTACGCTGCGATCGAGTTTCTGCGAGCTTCGGCACAATTCAATGTACTCTTTGAGTCGTACAATGTGTTCATTGTTTTCTTTGATATCTGTGTTACTCACAGAGTGGTGCGACACGCCAACTTCATTGTGTTCTGGGGAGTTGTCAAGACTCTTAAGCATGCTGGTTATTGGCGCAATGGCGGAGATACGGTTGCAAAGGACATAGAGCTACTGCCCTGTTCAACCAAGTAGATGATGTTTCGCCTTATCGACTCGTCGGCTTCATCTTCTGTGTGTGCGATCGCGATCAAGGATGCCACTAAAGATATATTCTACCTTCGTCATTGGCTTCGTTGCCGTTTTGAAGCCTCTATCCACCCTACCCTCTTCATTGGCCTTCTCACACGTCGACTTGCACCCACCAACTTGGCACAGGCGGATCCCCGCTGGGATGTTTAGAAAGATGGGTTTCAAAAAACTCTAGAGAGGAACTTTATGTTTCATCACCTAAGATTCATTCGCAGATACAGACGAAGGTAGCTAGATTGCGGCCACCCTGGAGTCAACGATGAGAATGCGGTGGTGACGGCGTTACATCCTACAAAGCGCCATGACGGTGGACGCTGCTATTCTTGCTCCAGCGACGGAATGTCTTTCCTTTCCACCAAAAGAGAATACCAAAGAGGCACCAGAGCGTGACCAAAGCCGCGTTAGTCATAATAGGGTCGATGAATCTGACTCGTTAGCTACAGATCGAGATGTTGGAAAGGGGTCTTACCCGTCCTCTTCACTCCACGGTGTAATAAACTTCCCCAGACCGTAACCCCAAACGTTCTTGTTGACCGTGATGGCGACGAACAAAGATCCCGCAACAGGCTTGTACGAATCAACAGCATAGGTGCTGACGATACCAGGCAGTGCAGCTACTTGAATACCGGCGCATGTATACCCGATGATGACGATCACTTCCCAAGCCCACTTGTGCTCATACCCCACTGCTACAACCACATTTCCGATGAACATGATGATGACATACGGAATCATCGCCGGTAAGCGCATCTCCGGCTCACGGATGCCATTGTTCTTCCTCGTGCTTCGCGCGGACAACCAATCACTGAGCGGTCCTGCAGTCAAGAGGCCGATGAACGCGCCGACCATGACGGCGAAGTTGGTAAAGCCGACTACCATCGGCTTCATGTTGTATGGCGGAGCGGCGAGTACTTGACTCTGGGTCAGGTTGATAGTGAGGAAACTGGAGCAAGACCAGCTTACGACAAAAGCCGCAAATTCGACAATAGGGAAAGCGAAAAGCTTCCATGGAATCCAAAGATCGAGAAAGATGGTCCGGAATGGGTGGGCGTTTGGTTGGAAAACTCTCCATTGCCACTTTCCTGGCTTGCCGCGGCCGAGATAGGGATCGCGCTGTGCTGTTTCGGACATAGAAAGATCGTTGGCGTTTGGCAAGGCGGAATTGGCGGTGTTGACGTGTTGAATGTCATCGGACTCTCTTGAGGCATCAGAATTTGCTACGTCTTCCTGGGTCGTCGCTCGTGTTTTCTCGTCAAGCGAGCTAGGTTTCTTTTGTCCAGGGCGCTCGGGTAGCGCGCGCTTGAACCTCGTCTCCGGGAACATGAAGACGATCATCAAAAAAGAGAGGCCAAGAATGCCCGTGTTGAGCCACCAAAAGCTGCGCCATCCGACCGTCTCTGTCATCGACCCAGCGACAATGGGGCCTGCCATGAGCGAGCCCATGTACACAACCCAGTACAACGTATTCCATTTTCCGCGATCGTGCAGGAAGAATATGTCGGCGATGATCTCGGGCATGATAGTCTCTCCAGGACCGGCACCGATACCATTGACGATGCATGCACCCATGAAAGAGCCGTAGGAGTTGGCCTTGGCGCGCCATATCGATGTACCAAAGTTGATGAGCTGCGAGGCAAGGTACACTGGACGACGACCGAAAGAGGAGCTGATGGGAACCCTGTCATAGACGCATCAGCCATCGGGTCAGAGTGAACAGGATCGGCAAACTCACCAGATAAAGTTACTGAAGCCAAGCACCAATATGCAAACACCAGTGAACTGCACCGCACCAGCCAAGTCGGTGTTGAAAGCCTGGATGAGAGCCGGAAACATGGGCGAAAGGGCCAATGGTCCGAACCCTTGGGTGAACGTTGCGACAGACGCTGCTGTGATGCATGCCAGCTTCCACTTGGTAGTCCAGTTGAGTGGATCATTGGGATCATCGCTAGGTTGAGGAACAAGAACTTCGCGATGTGCGCCTTTGACGAAATGATGCGAGCCAACATCGGCCATTACCTCCGTGCCGGGAAGTATCTCAGTATGAAGCTCGGCTTCGAGCTGGCGCCGCTCCTATGACATGTCAATAGTGTACCGCCACAAAGTTGATCGCAATCTTACATCTTCGTTGTAGTCGTGAGCCTCCATGATTAGTGGAGTGAGGCCTTGCTCGCAATGAAGGAAGTAATAAAGTCAAATTGATGCGCAACGATATAACAGCGCTGATCAGTGGACTTTGTTCTCCAGACTTCGTAGGAACTGCCGTTACTTGTACCAAACTCTATTGATCTAAGCATCGTGTTTCAAGCCCTGTTGCGCTATACAGCGGCAGGTGGCTTGCAGCCAGATGTCAGACGTCGGAGTAATCGTGCCGCTAGGGAATCGACAGAAGGATCGGCAACTGTGGACGGTTGCGATGTCAGGCACAAACAAGAGAAAGGGTCATGTCAACGCTCCTCGGACTTCGCCCCGCCAGGTATCCGGGCTCTGCAAGCTTTCATTCCATCCCAATGGCCAGGTCTTGCTGTCGCCCTCACGTGCGCTGACTATATCGACCGACCTAAAATGAACGCGTTTGTCGGGCCGCAAGGAGTGTTTCTTTCCATCCAGTCAAGCTTTTGCGAAGCTCGGCAGGCTGAAGACACCCCGGTACATTTACCGGTACCCATGTTCAACATTCTGAGCAATCTGGGGTTACCCCCAATTTTGGACCGAGTAAAGAGCGGATGGGCGGCACGGCAGATGCATGGACGGCATCGAAAAATGAGATAGTTTGACGACCGGCTCGAATAATTGAGCCGACCTTAGGAGAGGCTGTGGTTTGATAGAGGATGATGAAGGGTTTGAGTGAGTCCCCGCAAGTTTGTGTAACTGCCGGGACGCGCTACACTGCACTAAGTCGCTAGTACGATGCGGGGAAAAAGTGGGAGGGAGGCAGTTATGGACCGAGAACTTGGGGCTGACGTATGCAAAGTCAGCAACGTGTTCCACCAGTCTTCGGGCCACACCAGTCCTCGGGCCACCCCACCAAACCTGACGCGACTCTTTACGCGATAGCTCTATAACAACATAAGATAATAGAGTTATATTTTATTATAAGGTAGTCTATTACTGTCTATATTGAGTCATTGTATGTCCTTGGACGTGACACTTGCTACACATTGGTGGTGCGCGCTGACGTCCTTGAGTAGCTAGAACTTGTTCCACCTCCGCGACCACCCTTTCTGCCTCTGCAGCGAGCTGCTGGCTTTGCTGCGCTTGGAGAGCATCTCCACGAGCTATACATTGATGCCGCTGGTCTCTCTTACGCTGCTGGCGCTGACTAGCTGCACGTAGCTTCTTATTCTCTCCAGCAAGTATTATTGCTAATTGCATTGCAAGCTGAGCGCCTTTAGCAAGCTGGCGGATAGCAATAGTAGTTGGGCTCTCTGATTGCCGATGAAACCTATCCTAGATATAGCGTACCTGCTGCTAAAGCTGTGCTACTGTATGTGGTGTTTCTGTCTGCATTACGATGTTATTGTCTGTAGCTGTCTGTGGTGGAGACGGTGTCCGGACAACCGTAAGCGACGACAGGACATGCTCTAGACAGTGTGGGACTAACCCGGTTGCCTAAAAGCCGGCTTAGGTCTTCTGCTGCGTGAATACTGTCGGCCGGATCTGTGTATAGATTGTAAGGAAGTCTATCTTGTCAACGTGGTAGACGCCTTGGCGAGCGAGCTCCTGGATCTCATGGTCGTACGCGCGCTTGAGCGGCGCGAAGCAGCTCACATTAAGCGGTTGGAGGAGGTGAGAGGTATGAGACGGCATACAGAGAATGATAATGTTGTTCTTTGTACAGTACTGGTCAAACTCAGGCGTCACATGGCTGCTGTGACCGTCTAGGATAAGGAGACGACGAGCTCCATACGTATGAGACGCTGTATGTCTGTCGAAATGCTTACCAGACAGAATCAAGAACGGCGGGAGACACCAGCTAGACGCGTTAATATACTTAATCGCGGTAACCTACTCTAGATTACCTAGCTATATAATAGTAGCGCGATTTATTATATCCAAGCTTATAACTACTTTAGAAGTAGCTATAACGCCTATTATAGAGCTAGTGTTGGTAGGCCTTGTATGATCGTACGGGTGATAACAACAACGAGGTTCTTTTTGTGACTTGGTATTGGTATATTTATCTATAAACGTGGGTGCAACGAAGGTATACCTAAGCTTGGCGCGAGCCGGACTAAAGTAGGATTGAGTCGGCTTGTAGGCGAGTATTAAGTAGCTAACGTCTCTACTAATACTTACGATCTAATACTAGAAGTCTTTTCTTTCTAGATAGCTAGTAACTTTGCGTATATTAGTAGTAACTATATATATAGTATTAAATATTAGAGCCTATTAGCCTCTAGACCTATCTATCTACTTAGACTACTAGCTTATTATTATTAATAAAGCGTTTAAGCGCGCGGTTTGGCGATGCCTTCGTAAAGGCGTCTGTAGGATTATCGTTGCTATTAATCTAGCGGATCTTATTGATCTCGCGACGCTTATATGATTGGCGCAGCGCTATGATGTTGATTATGAGTCGCTTCTCCTTCGTCGTACCAAGCTTTACTAGGCACTCGTACAGGGAGTACGAGTCTATATAGATAACTAGTGGGATTGTAGGGAGTCTAAGTCGTTTAGTGACTATCCTTAAGGTAGTGGCAATAGTAATGCCTATATTAAAACTATTAACTATGCTATAGATTTTAGAAGCTAGTACGCTCTATATAACGCGCTTATATTTCGTGGAGCTATAGTAGATCACGTTGCCACGTAGTGTGAAAGTGTTAGCGTCCGTAGACTTATTAATGAGTATTAGAATAAAGCCTAACTATAAGCTAAGGTCCTTATTATTAGCGAAGGAGCTATCTATAAAGACTATTAGCTTAGCCTCTATAAGATTAATAGTAATGTAGCGTAGGCTATAATTAAGGTTCTCTATTTACTATTTTAGGCGCTTATTAAGCGCCTTAATATCCTTATCTAATAGTTACTGCGCTTAAGTGGCGATGGATAGGTTAAATAATGCCTCTAGTTAGCATATTAATGCGATATATGCTTCTTAGGCGCGCTGTTCTATGTACTATTGCGCGTAATTAGGTGACTTGATATCTATAAGCCTAATCTTTCCTCTTTATTCTTTTTGCTAGAGGGATAAGGCTGGTTCGCTACTATTATCTATCGTGAGTGTATATCTATTAAAGTCTAGTTGCACCTCTTGTGTAAGTGCCGCCTTTGGCTTTAATTAGAATTGTGCCTTCTAGATCTTTTTCTCTTCTAGTGACGAGAACGCGGTCGTTCTAAGTATAAGGGTGTCGTCTGTTTATATGCTAATAATGCTAAAGATGTTGGCGTCGCTGTTCGTAATTAATAGGTATAGGTCGTATGTTAATGTTGCTATGTCTAGTTCCTTGTAATGGTGCCTATGATAGGTTGTCTACTAGTGGACTTCTGCCTCTGCGATCCTATATAGTAGCTTAATTACATAGAGTAGCGTGCTCTTTGGATATTAGGATACCAGCTTAGTAGGGAGGTGAGCGAGTATCGTCCATTTTAGTGATGTCTACGCCTGTGGATATGCCTGCGTGATATCGCGTAGCTTAACGCTTATGCCGCGTTATACTAGCCTAGGCGCTAGTAATATAATTATGCGCTAGCTACATCTCTAGATAGTTAGGGATTATGTTAGGATAGCCTCCTTGCTAGGATCCTAATAGCCTTAGATAACTAGACGGGATTTCTTATACGGCTTAGTCGTTTTCCTCTTTACTTTACGTACTAGGCGTGATTTAAATATACGGATTCTGCTATATAGCCTCTTATTATATTACTTAAATTTAAAGACTCTATAGCCTATAAGGTTGCTAATCTCTTAGTTATTAGACGCTTTAAAGGATGCGCCTAAAGTTGTAATTACTCTATTATTACGTAGCTTAATAGCTAGCTTAAGATTGTCCTGCTTCTTCTTAGTAATGTACGCGTGCGCCTTACGCTTGTTCTTTGATCCTGGAGGTCGGCCTCTCCTGCGTGGTTGCGCTGCCGGAGGTACTGCTACCGGCTCATGCGGCTCATTTAGTGCGTATGGCGCATTAGGGTCGCTCTAAAGGTGGTCCGGTCTGTAGTATGGCTTGACGACAGTTGATCTGAATGTCGTTAGACCATTAACCATGTCTACAGTGACGTTGTGGCCGTCTATACTAGCGATCTTATACGGGCCATTCCAGCCATCACTCTCTCTCCATACTAAGACTTCGCTCTGGAGTGGGAGCGCGAGCATGTCTGCGGTGTCTAGTCCATTTTAGGTGTTTAAGGCGTCTACAACTTAGCGTTCTATAGTAAGCTTACGCAAGGCTTTTATCGCTTTTTAAATAGCCTTACTACGCTTAACTATTAAGAGAGATGGCGGTAACTCTATAGTTATTCGTAGGTATGCTCTAAAAACTAGTAGGGTTGGGACTAGCCTATTAGGGCTAGCTATATTATTAATAGCCTTCATAGCTATCTGAAGAATCGCCTTATTAGACGTACTGTTATTAAGCTCTGCGTGGAGTATATCCCATGCGCGGTGCAGAGGTGCATAGTACCTCTTAATCTTACCTATAGACTAGTGCGCCTCTGTAGGTACTTACTTGCATGTGACTCCTATAATCTTTGCTTCTGCCTAGAATTCTGCGCTCGCGAAATTGGTGCCTGCGTCGTGCGTAATAATATCTAGTGGCCCTTAATACGTGTTAATCTATAGCATCTGTAGTGCTTACTATGTCTCCTTAGCCGAGATAGCGCTAAGGAACTTCGCGCCTTAAAATGTAGTTAAAGAATTAACTATATATAGTATAGGCTTGCTACTAAGAAATATTACGTCTATAAGTATCTCGTAGTTAAAGTAGTAATTATCCTTAAGAGTAAATTTAAATTAGCGTAGCGCTAAGCTATAGAGCTAGTAATAGTAGTAGAACTTAGTAACTTTCTCTAAGGTTTTCTCTTTAAAGTTATTATAGCTAGTATTTTTTAAGAGCTTAACTAGTCGTATAATAGCTAAGTAACTAAACTAGCAATAGAGTCGTCTTAACTCTATCTCTATTAAGAATACTATTACTCTCTCTCTCTTAATTAGATAGAACTATAGATATCCCTATTTATAGAGAATAGAGATATATATCTTATTCTAGATAAGCTTATCTATAGTATTATTAAAGTATATATTTAGCCTATCTATATCTATAAGATATAGTAAGAATAGCGTAGGCGCCTTAAGTACTTTAAAGTTAATCTTCCTAATCTCTATAGAGACCTATATAATACTAATAGATACTATAGCTTTACCTTTACTAAACTTAATAGATACCTTTTCTACTATAGACGTATTTAATAGGACTATTAGGTCTTCTCGTATAAGTGCGAGATACTACTTCTTACTAATAGTAGATACGTTTGCCGCGCCTATGTCTAGTAGGATGCCTTAGTATATAGATCGCGTATAGCGGTCCTTAAGTAGAAACTGCGACGCTAGTGCTAATAGCGCGCCTTGGCTATATATATTATCGTGTTACAGATAACAAGCAACGGCCTCTCCTGGACGAAGGATGCGATGTTGGCAGCCAACAGTCGCACAAACCGTCAGGTAATGATCAGCGCGGGGCGCGCGGATCACGTGACTGGCATCCCGCCAAGACAGGACCTCCGGGAGGCCACTGCATGAAGGGAGGCCAGCGCCCTCCCAAACCTCCCGCTTGGCAGGGAGGCACGGGAGGACACAGGAATCAGCGATGAGGATATAAGGATGGAAAGGTTTCATTGTTTCTCTCGTTGTGGTCAACTCTCATAGTTACATCTCTTACCCAG